>JANZXV010000009.1:14231967-14255464 GCA_027576455.1 Erythroxylum roigii
TTTTTATGCCAAATCAGTTTTTCTTCATCTGTTGATATAAAACAAGAAATATTTTGGCTTTGCAAATCTTCTAAATTGATTTTGTAAAGATTGTTTCGTCTTTTGGCAGAAAAGAATATGGAATCGTCCTTGTTTTTGACTACAAAAGAATTTTGATTAAAGGATATTTCAAAACCAGAACCACATAATTGACTGATACTAATCAAATTATGTTTTAAACCATCAACTAGCAGAGCATTATCAATAGACGCAAAAGAATCTTTACCGATTCTACCGATTCCAATTATTTTGCCCTGCTGGTTGTCTCCAAAAGTTACCGATCATCCCTTCTTATTTTGAAGATTTAGGAAAATAGACCTTCTTCCAGTCATATGTCGCGAGCATCCACTATCCAAATACCATTAGTGCGGGTTGCTTTTTCCAAGGAAGGAGATCTGTAGTAGATATTATATTTTTCTTAGGTACCTAGATTTTATTAGGTCCTTTGGGGTTAGTCTTATAATAATTCATGGAATGATAATAAGATGACTGATGAATTTTCTTCCTATACGGAACGAAATTCTTTTTGTACTGAGTATTGTTTTTGATAAACCCTAAACCACTCTTATCATTAGGGTGTCTGTATCTTCCTAACATGTCATTCATCTTTTTTGTACTTTATGTGAATGTTGATAGGTCTGCTGAAAGGTTATTAATTCTTTGTTTCAG
The DNA here is from genome assembly GCA_027576455.1 of Erythroxylum roigii. Lineage (NCBI taxonomy): Eukaryota > Viridiplantae > Streptophyta > Magnoliopsida > Malpighiales > Erythroxylaceae > Erythroxylum > Erythroxylum roigii. The sequence continues at coordinate 14,232,676 of JANZXV010000009.1, forward strand.
CTGACTGATTTCCTCAGATCTATCTATAGCTACCTTTTTCTTCATATCGTCTACTTGTTTCTTCAGGCAGACGTTTTCTCTCTCTAGCACTTATGTGTTCTTCAAGTTTTCTACAAACTTTTTCTTTAACAACTTATACTGCTTAAGTATTGCATGTGAATCTTCTAACAGTTCTAAATATGCATCTTATAATTCATTAAAGTTAGAGGTTACCTCCTCGTCACTTTCTCTTTCGGCTACCAAGCAAATGTTTGATTGAACTGATGCTTCTGAATCGGTATCAGATTCGGACGAATCCAAATCTTTCCATGTTGCCATCATGCTCTTCTTATTTTCTCTATTTTTCATTGGTTTTCTTTTCATTAATGGATATTCAGACTTGTAGTGTCTAGGTTTATTGCATTCATCTATCACGATCATGAAGAAGCACGATCGTGACAGAGAGGAACCCTCAAGGGACTTGCATGATCGTGACAGAAAGGAAATCTAGAGGAGTTGCACGATCATGACAGAGAGGAAGCATTAGGTAGTAGACGATCGTGACAGAGAAGAATCAGCAGGAAGTGCATGAAAGCACGATCGTGACAGTGAAGGTGCTATGCCTTTTGACAGATTTTGACACCCTTCACTCTTTAGACCATAACTTCTTCTCCGGACCTTCGATAGACTTGAAATTTGGACCACGAACTCCTCACACATTGTCTTTACTCTCCACAAAATTGCTTGACCATATGACTTCATTAGGAAAGGATTGATAATGATTGATTGATGAATTTAGGATGAAAATGATGAAGTGTGCTAGAATATTGTTAAATGGAGTGTTTTCACTAAACAAACATTTGTATTTTGGCCATATCTTGATCTATAGATATCCAAATGGGATGATTTTTAATTTAGATTAACCTAGGGACATATGGCTACAAATTTTATGAAGGAATGGAATTTTAGTTCTATCTCTAAAAGTTTCAAATTCTGGTTTAAAGTTGATTATGAAGTAAATCACGCGTTAGTATAGACTTTACGTTTAATATACAAAATGCACAAGAAGCAGGGGTTGAATTGTGTATTCTTTTTTTCGTGAATACAATTACCTTTTATATTTCTTTGAAAACTTACTTATTCAAAGCTATTAAGTAAAAGTTACAAAGTATATACTTGTATAAAACAATAGAAATTAAAAGTAGAGAGTTAGAGAGTAGACACAGCGATTTTATCCTGGTTCACCCCAAACCATGGGCTACGTCTAGTTCTCAGAATCCTTTATGAGATTTCACTATTCTTCTAAAACTGTACAAGTATTCTTTCTCTACACAGCCTCTTCAGGTCTCTTACACCAAGTATTATTTTCACTCACTTAGCCTCTTCAGGCTCTCAACTTTTCTTCTCTCTTACAAGAAAGATATTACGAGCTTTGTTACAGTAATGATAGCTCTAGTGTTTCGCATAACAAATACAGTGTTTGCTAAAGTTAAAAAACTTAAGATCACTATCTCAAATGACTGACTGAATTCACTAACTTTTTCAAGCTTTGACCCCGACTTGTATTTATAGCTTTCGTCTTCAACTACTTCTTGATAACCGCTTCTTTCTTCTTATTTCTTTATTCTTGTAGAAACCGTTATTTAGTTGAGTTCTGTAACTAACTCAAACTGATTAACCGTCCGATGTAGTATCGCGTCTTCGTCTTCCTATCGCTTCCATCTTACTTTTGCTTCCGTCTCAGTTTTGCTTCTGTCTCAGTTTTGGTTCTGTCTCACTTTTGCTTCCATCTTAGTTTCTTCCGTCTTAGTTTTGCTTCCGTCTCACTTTTGCTTCCGTCTTACTTTTGCTTCCGTCTCACTTTTGCTTCCGTCTTAGTTTCTTCCTTCTGATCAAAACAGTTCATCAATTTCTAATATTATTATTATTTGATTTTCATCAAAATTATTAGAAATGAAGTCATTTTGACTTAATAGAGTATTGTGTACTGTCATGGTGAGAACAGTATGAAGCATTTTGTGTATATCTTGCAAAATACTGGACCAAATTGTGTGAACTTAGTGTGTTTAGAAACTTAAGTCATTTAGGAACATTTGTTTAGAATAAGGTGTTGCCTAAACACCTCAATTTCATTGTCATTATGACCATACAAAAGTGACCCAAAAATTTGTTTTGAGAAACAAGCTGGAATGAATGATTGAGTGATGAACTTAGAATAAATTTGTATTATCGAGGTGTAAACCTAAGTTCAAATTAGACTTATATGAGTTTTGAAATATGAATGATCATGTGATGAGAATAAAGAAAATATACCCGGGATTGTCATTGAGCATGCATTGTACATAATCCATATATTCATTTGTGCATAAATGAGTACTTTTATAATTGTGCAAAGTTATGATATGTGTAAGTGTATGTTGCATGTTATAGAAGAGCATTTAGAGCGCCAACATTTAGACATTGCCGGGACTTCACGGCAATAGCTATCTGGAACAAACTGTGAGTAACCTAGATGGTGTCACTTGATAAATTGTTTGTTTTAAATTCTGTATTGCATGATTATGTGAATGTGATTGTGTTGATTCCGGATATTGAATGTCTGAGGCGTTTGATGCGTGAATAAGATATTGGAAGTGTTCCTTGTATGTGAATTTGACGAAATAAGTGATACTCAATATTGTTGTTGAATGCCGAACCTAGGTCCGATGAGAAATGTGTATGTGAATGTGTAAATGAAATCAAGTGACTGATTGAATAGATGTAAATGTGATGCATTTTATTACACGAATGCATGACAATATAAAGGTTGTTGTAACCGGAGTAGCCACCGAAATAAAGAGCTTAAAGCTCAGAATATGATAAAAGCCTTTGGTTCAGTTGTTAATGTACCCAGTATCCACTAAGGGATATGGGACAATATCTAAAACAAGCCCAGTATCCACAAGGGATATAGGCCAGTAAAAAGGTACTCAATCACAACAAAGTAATAAATGAAAGTGAGTCACATGAGCATTGCATATACATTTAATATGTATGTTTGAATTATTGAAATGTATTGTTGAATTGGGTTGAACGCGAAAATGTGAAATAAGTGATCAAAGTGATTTGTGATGATATATGATTATTAGTGAAATGATGTGAATTATGTGATTACATTAACTATTTGTGTTATGTGATATGAGTGAACCATCAAGGATGGTTAACTCACTGAGTTCGCAAAACTCACCAAAATTGCAACGTTGACATTTCAGGTTCGAGAGAGACGATTTAGCTTATAAGTCAAATTAGAAGAGAGCTAGCATTGATTTTGGATAGAAGACTTGGCTCAAAGGTCAGTCAATTGAGACTAAAGAAATGTATACTCTGATTAGTTTTTGATGGTGTACACATATGGATGTTTTGTACAGCTACAATGTACATATTCAGTTTTTATGAAATTGAATAAGGAATTTGGGTTTTTAAATATTGTGTTAGTTACGCATTAAATGGTGATGCCATGATTAAGTTAGTGACGTGATTGCTTTAACATGTCTTTATCATATGTTACTTGAATGCCCTCGGGATGTCCTAGTATATACTCTATGGTAGTGGGGTGTTACATCGAGGTCTGATTCGCTCGTCATAAATCTCTTGACATGCAAGAAATGTGTCAATTCCCCATCTTAATTTGATAAGGTACAAATATGTCAATCTAATCATCGTCCAAGTTTTTTTACAAATTATGAGTTATTTTTTCATTATTTCAAATCATATTACCTTCAAAACCTATACGTTGGATTTTAAATATGTTAACATTTTTTTATTTAACAAATAATCTTTGTAACTTATGAAAACACAAAAATGACAACCCTTTTTAACCAAAGGGTTGTTTGTTTCCATTTTTTTCTTCTATTTTTTGTTGTCACTTTTGTAAAATGAAAAAGAAGTCCATAAAACATGTTTGTCTAAATCTATTGCAATTTCTCATTTAAGAAAAATAAGAAAACCACAATAGTTTTATGGAAACAAGAAGATAATGTTTCTCTCAATTTTGACAACACGTTTTATTGGACAGAAAACAACAGACCCCTATTTTTTTCTCTATTATCGTCTTTAGCAAACCCATCCTGAAACCTACTGCTCATCTTTTTTACATCTAGTTTGAATATGTAACTGAAGGATCAAAGAGTGATGCAATTTGAATATGGGTATTATTGAATATAAAGTTCAGAGCGCCAAATGCGATGGTGAATATGGAGGTGCTGGAGGTTGAGTCATCGCCATCTCCTCCTCCTTCCCTAGAGAAGAAAGCAGAGTTGGAGCCAATGAAGGTGACGAAGGAAGAGAAAGAAGCAAAAAAGAGAAAAGTGAAAGCAGTGAAAGAAAGTATGCTGCTTATAAAAAAAAGATTTTGAGACTGTGATTGCGTTGGTACATTTTTCATCATTTGGGTAATCGACAAGCTTTATGGGACAGAGTAGTCCGCACATGGTTGTGTTGCATCTATTGTATCTAATTCAGTAAAATCTATCTGGGTTTGGATTGGTCTTAACTTTGAAAGTTTTTATAGTTAGTTTTTGGTATAGAGCTTATGGGTATGCTAAAGATGATGTTTCACTCTATCTAAAATTGTATAAAATTTTTTTTTCTGTGTTTGGATTGGTTTGGGTTTTGAAATCATGGATGAATTACACTCGTCATATGATAGTTTGAAACCAGTTGATACAAGGTTTTAATTTGGGATGCTCAGTGATCGGTTAGCATCATTTTGACAAACCTCAAAATTTAAGGACATCTGCAGCTTTTGTTGTTTACTAAAATCTTCTGTTTCTCTATGTGGCCTCAAAATGTTTGAGTGATTGAGCTTCGTGCATGGCTCACGTTTGTTGTTTTTTTTGCAAAGGTTTTAAATTCAATGACAAGTATGAATCTTAGGTTGCCCAACTCTTAAATTCAACGCTTCTTACTTCTAAATTAAACCACACACTCTTTGAATAATTGGGAAGTGTGTTGAAGAGGAGGTAGTAAGATACATGATCACTTACGTGTGAAATTTTGGACAAGCAATCTTTTCTTTAATCCAAAACAGGTGTTTTACAGACTAAAAGACAGTGATCTGAATAATCAAAGTTTGTCTGTTATAGAGTTTTAATTTTATTTCTTTAGTTATATAAATATGCATATATTTGATTTTTTAACCATAATGAGAATTAATGAATTTAAAAATATAGTATGTTATATTAAAAATAATTAACGTAAGAGTATAATTAAAAATAAAAATAAGATGATAAAACTAAACATGTTTCCAAACATGTTTTTATTTTCAATTTTTATATTAGAAATCTTAACCAAACATGTTTTTTAAATTAAAAAATAGAAATCAAAAATAGAAAAAAGACTAAAAACCACAATAAAAAAACAGAAATAGAACTAAACGGTCCCAAACAAACAACTATTTTTTACATTTTATGTTCTTAATAATCTTTCTAAAAGACGTATTTTCACTTATTCTTCCATCATTGTCTTTAAAACTTAAATTAAAGAAATATATTATAATAAAAATAAAAATTTAACTAATTAAGGATAAAGTTATCTTTGAGCATTAAACATGAAAAGAGTATACATATTTTTTCTTATTTTGATATAAACACGAAAAAAGATGTAAATTACCTTAATATTAAGCTCTAAAATGATAGTGTAAAAGTAATTTTGTTTTTTATTTGAATTGAAATTATAGTCTCATTAATATATAAACAAATTATCTTGAAACTAAAAACTGAAATAAATAAATAAAAATAAAAATAAAAAATTAAAGTACCTAAGTAGCCCAACAATAGACGTAGTTACTGTGCATATTTGTCGCCTAACGTACTTTAATGATAGGAAATGCACAAGTTTCGAGAGCAGTTGAATGGTCTCTTTATTCTCTTTAGCTACGCCGGTCCAAATCTGCCGTTTGTGAAATATCCTCTAAAATGCCCCTTCGGCTTCTTGTCCTACTCCTGCCCCAATGCCAAACTTGGCGGCTCCAGAAAATGTAAGCGACTATAAAATGCATTTTAAATAAATAAATTACTAATTTAAATCAAATACTAAATTTATTTAAAAACTCGAATTAACAGAATACTAATTTTAATAGCTAAAATTATTTGAGAATTATGTATTAATATGGTAAATTTTAACTCGACTCAATAAAGACTTAAATCGATTGTATTAAAATTTAATTTTAATTAAATAAAATTTGTAAATAAAGTCTTTTAAATTCAACAAATTAGCATTTAAAAGTACTTGAAAATTGTATTAGAGTTGGTATGTTATTGTTTAATAAATCACAAAATAGTTTTTAATTTTGTGAAATTATAATTTTATTTTAAAATTATAAATAGAAAAAAGTTATCGTATAATTCTAAAATAGAAAATAATTATCTTAAATTTTAAAATAATTGTTTTGTGTTCTATATTTCAAATAAAATTATAAATTTATTTTGATTTAACCTATTATTATACCCTATGATATCCACCGGAGAGAGGCTGGCACTAGTCGACATGGATCTCCGAAATGGTATTATGTATTTTTATACCGTTTTCTAATTGGTGGGAACGGGTGTGAAATCTTCTCTTCCACCAACCCTGTACCCTCTGTGCCATAACTAATCCCAGCCATCCATTTGGTCTGTTCCGTGGAAACGGAACGCATAACATAAAATTGAGGTAATGGATTTGGATTAACGTATTTAAGAGCCTGTAAGTCATACAACCAAGTTTGGAAGTAAGGTTTATAAATATTACATTAACTAAAAGTCACATTTGAGGAAGTCTAGGAATCTATTTTAGGATCTTAATCACAATCCCTCTTAAGGTTTATAACGTAACTAAAAGTCACATTTGATGAAGTCTAGGAATCTATTTTAGATCTTAATCACAATTCCTCTCTAGGTCTGGTCCAAACATTACATGACATAACACGTTTAAAAGGCCGAGCCGCGACCATCGGCGTTTCCGTCCGGCGGACCTCATAATTTGGCGGGCAGAGAGACTCTGAGCCGGAGACAGTCCCCAAACACACACACATTTTATTTTTACATAATTATTGCAAAAAGAAACTCAACTCCACTCCGTTACTGTTAAAAAGCTATCTCTCTCTTTCTCTTTCTCTTTCTCTTTCTTCTTTTTTCTTAGTCCAGTCCAGTTTAGTAGGAGGTCTTCCGATCCTCTAAGTTTGATTCTATAATAGTCTCTTCTCAATTCATTCTTTATAAACTGTACAGACTTCTCTGTGTGAGAGGGGCAACCAGATGGACTTGTACGCTCGGGGCCAAGCGAGAAACGGGTCGCAATCCGAGTGGGTGCTCGCGGGCGGCGAAACCGGACTCGAAGGTCGCATCTTTGTTTGAATCTCGTTTCATTTCGCTTGCATTTACTTCCCTCCTCTCTTGTGTTTTTATTTTTTATTTTAACTGTACGGAGGAGCATGCAGGAGTAATAATTTTGGTTTCTAGGGTTTTGGAAATGTAGTGACTGCTTCTGTGGTTTGTGCAGAATCTATGTGGCGATTGGGGCTGGCTAGTAATGAATCCTACCCGGAGCGTCCCGGAGCACCGGACTGCGTGTTCTATATGCGAACCGGGTTTTGTGGGTATGGTAGTAGGTGCCGTTACAATCACCCTCCCGATCGCGCCGCGGTATAGCTCTCAATCATTCGTAGTTTTGCTACATTCCCATTCACTGCTAGTTTGTCTTTTTCATCTGGGTAATCTGTACTCTAATGACACGCATATCGCGTATGTATGACTGAAGCATCATTTCTCGGTGGAAACAACAAGGGTGTAATGTTTAAGTTTTTGTGTTCCAGAGTCTGAAGGTTTTCATAAGTTAATATCAGGTGGGCGGATTATCTCTGTTGGCTAGCAAATGATTAAAAAGAACAAGGATTTATGATATTTTCTCGTGTCTTCATAAGCTGCGCAAAAAAACCATACTTGTGAAATGTTATGGTTTTGGTGGATGGCTTAGATGTTTCTTGTTTTGATTGGTTTTCAAAACTGCTTAGGTTGAGGCAGCTGTAAGAGCTACGGGGGAGTATCCAGAACGAATAGGGGAGCCCCCATGCCAGGTTAATTTACTGATGCAAATGTTCCTAGTTGATAATTGTTTTCTTTGGAAATAACGTTATAAGCTCGCATTGACACAATGTTGGTTGTTTTAATGGGCAGTTCTATTTGAAGACGGGAACCTGTAAATTTGGTGCATCTTGCAAGTTCAACCACCCGAAACTTGGAGGTGGATCATTGAGCCATGTTCAACTAAATATACACGGATACCCATTACGACCGGTTTGAATTCTCATATTATTTCCCCTTCCTTATATCTTATATGTCTGTGAATTTTGGTCTTGCCATCCATTTACCAATCCATTGGTTTGCTTGTTACCCTACACATGCACATCCACCAGTTGCAATGCAAATTTGCATAATTCTATACAAAAATACTTGCTGATAGTTTTTATTTTGTTAGCTGTTTGATGATGTATTTTGAATCCTTTTTTACTCCATTTTGACAGGGTGAGAAAGAATGCTCCTACTATTTGAAAACGGGGCAGTGCAAATTTGGTATAACTTGTAAATTCCATCATCCTCAACCAGGGGGCACATCAGTGCCAACATCTGCACCCCAATTTTATCAGTCGGTGCAGTCAGCTTCAATTCCTTTACCTGACCAATATGGCACATCATCCACCAGCTTGAGGGTGAGGCCTCCTCTGTTACCTGGTTCATACGTGCAAGGGGCTTATGGTCCTCTTCTGTTTTCACCTGGAGTGGTTCCTATTCCGGGTTGGAGTCCTTACTCGGTAATGTAATGATCATAATTGTTTTGAAATATGGCCAGCATTGACATTATGCATCTCTTATTCTGTCAATGGCTTATGTGAGTCAGGCGCCTGTAAGCCCTGTGCTATCTCCTAGTGCACAACCTGCAGTTGGAGCTACATCTCTATATGGAGTATCACAACTATCATCTTCTACACCAACACTTGCAGGACTTTATCCTTCATCTTTATCTACTGGTCCATCAGGTGGTAACCAGAAGGAACAAACCTTTCCAGAGCGACCTGGTGAACCTGAATGTCAATACTACTTAAGAACTGGGGACTGTAAATATGGTTTCTCTTGCAGATATCATCATCCTCGGGATCGAGTTGTGCCAAGAACAAATTGTATTCTCAGTCCACTTGGTCTTCCCTTACGTCCGGTAGGTAACACAGCCAGTTTGACATTAGACAGCTCATTTTTAAAGCTTTAATTATTTTCAGTAGACTTGTTCTTCTTCTAAAATTAACTGTTTGAATTCTGAATTCATGTTATGCTAGATTACAACGCATTAAAAGTAGTGTCTCATGGTGCTTAATTTTTCCCAATTTTCATAGATTTTCCAGTTTATTTTGTGGCCAAGTTGCACTGTATTTCCTAATGTTTTTGTTTGTTAGTTCATTTTTTCCTTTTGCACATCACGTGGCAAATTGAGTTGTCCTTATTTCTGAAGTTTATATTTGTTTTTTAGCATACAATACAATGCTGTTAAGGTACAGTCTGCTTGTGGTTGTTTTGCTTTGAAGAGTACACCGTCTCATATGTTCTAGCACATACATGGTTGTCATGATACCTGGGGTTCAATCTGTGGAGACCTGCATAGCTCCCTTTCCCCATTGGTTCAGCCACAAGGTCAGACTTCATAGCATTGCTAGCCACAATTGTACAGTTTAGAGTAATTATCTGAGGTTCTACCAAAGTTGAAATCATTTGGAACACGAGCTCATCTCAGATGTACAATTATCTAGAGTTGTAAAATAAGGCTAAAAATGAGTTTGGATGGAAAAAGTCATTATCGTTGTGGACATGGGCTTTAAATACATTGGTTGGGAGGGGAGTTAACCCATGTGAATGCATTAATTTAATCCTCATTCTTGATGTCATCTTAGGCATGACTTTAAATGGCTAATAGAGACCTTAGATAAGTAGGCATATCAGCTTTTTTGTCAGCTACCTTGAACATTCTTTGTATAATTTCTGATGGCATTTAATATATGTTGAGATGAAGTTTCTGTTCATGTTAATGTAGTTCCAGTTGTTACAGCTTCTTCATACCCTACTTGTGTAAAACAGGGAGCTCAGGCTTGTTCATTCTATTTGCAAAATGGGCATTGCAAGTTCGGATCCACATGCAAATTTGATCATCCAATGGGACCAATGAGATACAGTCCATTGGTGTCATCCGTCGTTGACATGCCAGTTACACCTTATCCAGTTGGGTCTTTGCTTGCTACTCTGGCCCCCTCCTCCTCTTCTTCTGAATTGCAACCTGAACTGATTTCAGGGACCAAAAAGGATCCTTACCTAAACAGAATCCCTTCTTCTGGAAACACATCCAGCAGTTCAGTTGGGTTGATTTTCTCCCAGACTGGGTCAGTTCCTCTATCTGATCTACATCTTTCAGGTCAGAGTTCAGTTTCTTTAACCAGTGGCAGAAACACAGGACAAAGTGTTGAGGTTCGTCGATCAAGTTGATTTTGCCTAGTGGTATCATTTCACTATCTGGTGGATGTGGTATGCCTAGCCTTTATTTATATATTCTCTGTAGAGCTAAGTAGATTATAGTTTGTGCAGAAAAGGTTTGTCAGGCATTCTGATCTAGTTTTATTTAGGACCATCTGTATGCTCATATCATTTTTCTGTAGTCATCTATAGTATCTCAAATAAGCTTTAAGAAGCAGTACCCCTATGGCTTCTCCAACTTAGCCTGCATTAATTTGAGTAGAATGGCCAACCCAATTCTTCTCGTGGTACTTTCATCTTGTCTGTATTTTAATTTTAAAGAGCATACAATGAAAATCGTCACTACAGTTCTTATGTTATGTCAGCACTACTTCCTGACAAGTAGGAAAAATTTCCAGTTTTGCAAGCCCTAGAATTGTCCCGGTGAATTCAGTTGGTTGGTAAGTTATCTGTCAGGCTCCACCTTTCAAGGCATTACTGATGACATTTTGAGTACTGTTGGTAGGAAGATTGTAACACTGGGACTGAAGTCTTCTGTCAAGGTCATCTTCAGTGAAGTGGCAAATATGTTTTTCCAGTGTAAGGTATATATAAAAATATATACGTATGTATATTTTGCTTCTTTTATGTGGTATTGACATTGCATTGTTAATGGGAAAGAACTGATATTTTTCCCCTCGGTTAAGCGTATTGTAGACCTCAAGGTTACTTGTTTAGAGCATTAGCAATGTGCGAAATCCGTGCAACCTGTGCCTATTGGTTTTTATTGTGTGTTCTACTGGTTTACGTGCTGGAATGGAACTCAACCTTTTGTGTGCGAAGCCTTAGACCCAGAGCATCCCGAGTTAACATTGTCACTTGCAAACCATTTTGTCGAATATATCGGATATGTGTTGGCCGCTCACTCCTTTGAGACCATGATTACGGTGTTGGGGTTGTCTTGAGACTAGAAAGATGCCTTTGAGTCGCTCGTGTTGCAACTTAGTCCCTCAACTAAAGTTCTCAGTGAAATCTTAGCAAATAGTTTCAAGTGCACTTCACCTAATTTGCCAAACACTTTTCAAGCACTCCTTTAAAGCATCTAGTCAAACATCCTTCAATCTTTACCCTTTAGAGGCGTAGCCAACTGTCTTCCAGAGGTTAAAAGTGTTGGAATAAGGTCTGGAATTTCACACACAAAAGTACAACTAAAGTGAACATGCAAGAGTCTCATTTCATTGTTTGAGACGTTACATTGAACATGTTGTGTGCATTCGGCTTTATGGTGCTTTTGGGCAATAAATAACAAGGAATTAGATCATACACATGTAACAAATATTTATTGATGTCTCATAACAAAAGGTTACAGAAAATGAGGTCTAAAAAGGGGAAAAGTCAACCCATTTTTTTAGCTACATCACATATATGAGCAACGGTTTTGGATAAATTGAAGCAATTTTTCCAACTTTTATGTCTTTTTAAGTTAAATTTATCTACATTTTAAATTTGCAGATGTTTGAAACATTATGACCCATTCAAACATTCATATTAGGACAAACAAATTATAACTAATTTAATCACATAATCAAAAGTAACTGTCATGATCAAAAGGTGAAGTAGTCTTTAGCTTGTCTAGAACATCAATTTTCAGTTGCTATAATGCCATGATCATTCTATTTATTTCTAAATGTGGCTGTATTTTACCAAAATGGATAGCTTTTACATTTCTAACTTTTTAGTGACTTAGTAATTTTCTAGACAGCCCAATCTGTCTAGCATGTTTGTCTTTAGCTACTTACTGCCAAAGTTGGCCAATCTGTCACCTATTGCCCTACAAAAGTCCAACAAAATATGTTGCAGCTTAAGTGTATACCAAAATGACTTATTCGTGCATGTCATCTTGTAGTGACAGCTCCTGCTACCAACTTGAAAACTTCACACCATCAAAGATGAGACTATAAGTCCGTTTGTAGCTCCTTATCACCACTACCGAAGGAAGTTTATATGAGCTCCTCTCGACTCCTTTCAATGTGCAACTATGATATTTACTCATCAAAGGTCCTAAAATTCCACTTCTAGGTGCCTTTTCCATCGTCAATGGATTGATAACCGTTACTTTATCGTTGTCCTCCTCTTCGACCAACAATGCATTCAATTTCGTTCTTCTCGAACACTCCCTTTCATAATGTGTTCCACTGCATATTTAAGTTACCTTTCGTTGATTAGAACTTTGAGAGGTTTGCACGTTTTTACCTCTCATTTTGCTCAACGAAAATTTCTTCGACAACGTTGCCATTCCCATTACTGTTGGAAAGCAAGTAACCTTTCCTTGTCATCAAATCGTTTATGAATGTGCTTCGGTTATTGAATCCAATAGAGCAGCCACAATGAACCCCTCTTCTTCTAGAATTGGTTTAAAATTTTGCTTCAACCGAGCCATCCTTTCCCCCAATTGCTCCGCCTACCATTTTATCTCTTGCATTCCCTTGCAAACCTTATTCTGATACCAACTTTCACGATGATGTTTTGAGGCTAGAAAGATACCTTCGAATCCCTCAACTAAGCTCTCAGCGAAATTCCACCAAACAGCTTAAGTGCACTTCAGTTAATCAATTTTTCAAACACTTTTTAGGCACTCCTTCGTAGCATTTCGTCGAACAAGTGTTAAGCCCTGCAATCTCCAGTCTTTAGAGGCTTAGCCAACTCTCTTTGAAAGGTTAAAAGTGTCGGAATAAGGTCTGGAACTTCCCAACACACTAATAAAACCAAATATGGACAAATGAACCTCACTTTACTGTTTAAGACATATCTTCGAACAGGTTCTGTACATTTAGTTTTATGATGTTTTGGGTAGTAAATAATAAGGAATCATATCATATATGTGTAACATATGTTTAAACTTTTTAGTGACTTGAACAATTTTCTGAACAGTTTTGTTGCATCAACTTCTTGCTAAAACATGGGACCGTCGTATTATCAAAGTTGTGCAACATTGGTGTCATTCAAACATAGAAAAGGTCTCACAATTACCATATAGTAAGTAATTGCTGAAATGAGTTTAAACTCTCAGAATTTGTACTGGTCTTTGGTAGCAATTCCAAAATTTGTCGACCATCTGTGAAATAATAAGTTAAGAGGTAAGAAAAAGCCAACGGAGCATAGGGGGATGGTGTCGTAGTGTAGGGTAGGATTTTGAAATGGTGGGCTCTAGTGTTTCATAATTGTAGCCACAACCTTTGCACACCTGTGCTAATGATTCAGAGGGTCCTTTTCCCTTCATGTGTAATGCCCTTTTGGCTTTTACTTATTCCTTTTGCTCACTCCAACTTTCATGCCTCACAAAACCATACATCAACCTTCTTTTTACCCCATAGATTTTGAGCCAAATTTCCTTTTTGTTTAATAGTTCGGATTCGAGATTTCAAACTGAAGAGATTGGAATAGAATTTAGTACACCACATCCTTGGTCCATAGCTGAAGTACTCACTTGAAAGTGAAACATGCCCAATACACTATGCCACCTTTCTTGGAAACCAGATCTTTTGTCCAGTTTTACTCTGTCTTATTCTGTCTCATAGAATCTTAGTCATTTATTTTGCGAGATCCACGCGGATTTCATACGGGCCCCACATAAATAAATGGTTGAAATTTATTGGACACAATATATAAAACATCATAATATTAGACAGAAAATCTGAACTCCCTTTCTTGGGGCAAATCGCAATATTAGTTCTTCGAGAGGCTGTGTTCCTAGTCTTCTAGAAATTCAAACCATACTTATATAATACGCCTGTGCAAATACAATAATAGTAAACACACACACACGCAATAACCCTTCTGATGCACGTTTGTCACAGTCTGAGGACAGTTTTTGTTGCTTTTTTCTAAAACACTGCTCATGTCATTTCCTGTCACTAAGACGACATGGCCAAGAAACCTGGCAGCATTCTGGTTATTTTGCATGTCATTTTGCACTTCCAATTTAGACAAATTAGTCCCGAAAATTTAGGTACTGCTTTAATATATTAAACGCGGACTGCAGATTCCTCCCATTTGGCTTAAAGCTATGCTAAACCATGGTGGACCTCTTGAGAGTTCGCTCTCTCTCATCTGCCAACTGTTTAAAGCCAGCGAGGGAAGAAATGTTACAAAGGCTATAATGCAAAGCCTATAATGCAGGCGTACTGATCTTTAAATGGTACAGAGTAAAGATAAAGCTGATGAGAAGCAAGTTGTATAAATGATCTTAACCACTTGATTAGTGAGGCCTAACTGGGTAGGTTTTAAAGAAACCTAGTAGTCGACCAGCCGAACAAAAGCACGAACTGATGGGATCATCATTACCACTTGATCGTGTGCTCCTAAGCCATCATTGATCCAACAACCAAAATAAAAACAGTGCATCTTTATTACTTATGAGAACTGTATCAATTCTATGCTTAGAGAAAGTGAGGTTGTGGCTAGTACAATTGCAAAATTCTTTATTAGAAAGTAAAGAGATCATCAACTTCACTCACTTTTCCCTTATCTTGACGTACGATTTGAGCTTGAGAGCAAGTGTAGTAGTTGAAGGTTATTTTTTTGCTGAGCGATTGTTAACCTCAAGTTGGGAGTTCCTCATATGGTTAGGTTTTTGGGAGCTCCTTAAGTGGATTGCTTTCTTCAAAAGCTTGGCCTAAAATGGAGTATATTAATCTCCCACATAAAGCAAGCTAAGTTGAGATACTGTGGTTCTCATTATAACCTGTAACCCAACACATCATCTTAAGTTTTCCACTTTGGTGTGCTTTACACATAATATAGTATTAAACTAAGCTAATCTTTATGAGGGTAGCTTTCACTAGCCATGATTATATCACCCAAAAGCAATGCAACTCTTCAGGATTCCTGCAATTTTCTCAAAACAAAAATCATGGGAAACAAAACGCAGGTCTTACATTGTCTTTCACCGAAAAGTGCAACGCACACCTACAATTTTCTTGACTTTAGATTAAGGGCTACATTATAAACACGATTAAAGTATGTTTCAAAGTCATCACCACTCCTCTAATAATCTTGCATGGGTTCATGTGACTTTCATCTCACTCCAGCTTTCCTTTCCCACAGAGAATAGAATTATACAGATAAAGAAAAGAAAGGTGAGGTGTTGAACCTGCTAGCACAACATGTCAGCTCTGCAGAATAATAAAATCACATTTTGGTTAGGAGTCGGTTGTTAAAAACAGTTGGATTATATTCTTGAAAGACAGACAACTGTTAGTGGGATTGGTGTTGCAGAACTTCCACTCTCTCTCCGACAGAAACCTAAGGCTGAACTGCCAGAAAAAATGGGTGTTGTTACTGTTGGTGAATTGAAGCCAAGCATATCTGGCAAGAGATCCTTTCGTCCAAGTTCAAGTATAAGGCACGCTACTGAATGGTAACCCTCCGTCTCTTAGTTTTTCTCTCACTTATTGATAGCTGATTTCCAAATACTGCGCTTGATTTTGGTTTGAAAATGATGATTGCTTATGCTGGAAAGGATTCTGAAACGTTGTATGACTGCTATTTCTTCCCTGGAATTTAGGAGAAATGTTGAATATTTTAAGCAACTTTTCTCTTAAACTTCGTTCTCAAATTTGTCTAAACAATTGATACTCAATTTGCCAAAATTAATCTCAGTTTCTGGTGTTCAATGGAAATTGGCAATAAATGCTTAGTTGGTGTCTTCTGATATGGAAACAATCTCAGGAGTATGCTTTCAATGAAAAAGTCGATTCCCAGAGAATATAAGGTTCCTTCTGTTTATGTTTTCATTTCAAAACTTCTCAGAATTCATTGGCCTTCTAATAATCAAATTGAAATTAACTGCATTTCAGTAGTTCTTGTAGTAGAATTTAGTGGTTTTACATATTCCTGTGGTGTTGCAAGAATAGAATGATTTGCATAAACTAAAGGTAGATCATCTTGGCATGCCAAATCAAAGCCTCATGTTTGAGTCACCAGAGTTAGCACTAATTAATGCAACAAAACAACACCTCATGGTATCTATAAAGTATGAGAGTTTGACAACCAAACTATGATCTTGACCTTACAAATAAAATTTCATTTCAACGACAAGGGCACGAGCGTCAGCAAGAGTTATCACCTAGCACTATCAGAAATTGCCAACTGCTATTAATGTTTTGCCGCTCAATAATTTGTGAGCATTTTACTCTTCAAAACAAGTACGGACATCGTATTGAAGTTGTTGAAAATGACAAAAGCTTGCTGAGAAAAGCATAGCTATGTGACGCCTAACAAAGGCACTATCATTCTGCGATCTTGAGTTACAGCTTTGTGGGAGTCAAGAACTGAAACATTACTGCCTGCCGTACTGCTTCTGTAGTCCCAGTGAATGTGTAATTATTGGATTATGATTTTCCTATCTGGGCCATCTGTGTCGATTCAGAATCTCAAGACTGTTGCTGTCTATGGATCTGGGTGGCCACCTTAAGATTTGTAGTACAAGAACTTACGTAGTTTCTGGGTTATTTTACTGTCTATGGCCAGACTACATTCTTGGGAAAACCTGTTTGGTAGTCACGGTTTCAGAAATGAGTGTACAGGTTTATAGCAGAAGTTCCTACAGGACCTCGAAATTATTAGGACCGAACATGTATGATTGTTCGTTTTCTTTCTGCTTGGAAATTTCCTCGTCTTTTCAATTTCAATACTATTCTAGGAGATAATCCAGATCTGATCTTTCCCATACCATTCTACCATCTTGCAGGCCAATTTCTGATGTCTCTAGTGATCTCACAGTTGAAGTTAGAGCATCAAGCTTTGCACTCCATAAGGTTCGTATATCTGCTTCTACTTGCTAGTAAATGTTTGACTGTTAGATTAGGATTCATCGTATATGTCCATTGTTAAAAGGAGATTTATGTGCTGATAGATGTTGAGGAAACGAGTATAGACAGAAATTGCAGACTATATACTACGCAGTTTTGTACTCGAGGTATGAATTTTAAACTCTTTTGCAGTTTCCTCTAGTTTCTCGAAGTGGAAGAATAAGGAAAATGCTGTTGGAAGCGAAAGATTCAAAGGTGTCGCGCATAAGTATCCCGAATGTCCCCGGTGGACCTGAGGCCTTCGAGCTTGCTGCTAAGTTTTGCTATGGCATAAACCTTGAGATTACACTGTCAAATATTGCTATGCTACGTTGTGTGGCTCACTTCCTGGAAATGACTGAAGATTTTGCAGAAAAGAACCTTGAAGCCCGAACAGAAGCTTACTTGAAGGACATGGTGTTCCCAAACATATCGACCTCAATATCAGTTCTTCACCGCTGTGAAACACTCTTGCCTATTTGTGAAGAGATCAATCTGGTTGGCAGGCTCATCAATGCAATTGCAAGCAATGCATGTAAAGAGCAGCTTACCTCTGGCCTGCTAAAATTAGACCATAACTTCCCCGCAAACAAAGTGTCAAACTTGGAACCAGAAACACCATCAGATTGGTGGGGGAAATCACTCACAATGCTGAGTTTGGATTTCTTCCAAAGAGTTCTATCTGCAGTGAAATCAAAGGGTCTAAAGCAGGAAATGATCAGTAAGATTCTAATAAATTATGCCCACAATTCCCTTCAAGGACTCGTAATAAGGGACACTCAATTAGTAAAAGGGAGTCTCTTGGACTTGGAGTTGCAAAAGAAACAAAGAGTCATCGTTGAAGCAATTGTTAGCTTACTACCAACCCAATCAAGGAAGAGTCGAGTTCCAATGGCTTTTCTTTCAAGTTTGTTGAAAACTGCAATAGCAGCATCAGCACCTACTTCGTGCAGATCGGATTTAGAGAGAAGAATCGGGCTTCAGCTAGATCAAGCAATTCTTGAAGACATTCTAATTCCAGCAAACGCTCATGGGAACAACCACTCCACCCTGTACGATACGGATTCAATCTTAAGGATCTTCTCCATCTTTCTCAACTTGGACGAGGACGATGACGAAGACAATCATATGCGAGATGAAAGTGAAATGGTTTATGATTTCGACAGTCCTGGATCTCCTAAGCAAAGCTCAATTCTTAAGGTGTCAAAGTTACTTGACAACTATCTTGCAGAAGTTGCATTAGACTCAAACTTGCTGCCATCGAAGTTTATTGCATTAGCAGAATTGCTTCCAGATCATGCTCGCATAGTTAGCGACGGACTGTACAGAGCAGTGGACATCTTCCTCAAAGTTGGTAACATTAATCTCTCTTTCATGAAAGATACAACATCACTGAATTCCATGTAAAGGTCGTAACTTTGAGAGTTTTTTTTAGTACAGGTTCATCCAAACATTAAGGATTCCGAGCGTTACAGACTCTGCAAGACCATTGACTGTCAGAAACTATCTCAAGAGGCCTGTAGCCACGCAGCACAAAACGAAAGACTTCCAGTTCAAATGGCAGTCCAAGTTCTATACTTTGAGCAGATCAGGCTGAGAAACGCCATGAACGGGGGTCACAATCAGTTCTTTTTCGGAGCAATAAACGGCCAATTCCCTCAACGTTCAAGCAGTGGAGCAGGAAGTGGAGCAATATCTCCAAGAGACAATTACGCATCAGTGAGAAGAGAGAACAGGGAGTTGAAGCTTGAAGTCGCAAGAATGAGAATGCGACTGACCGACCTAGAAAAGGACCACGTATCCATGAAACAGGAACTTGTAAGGACTCATCCTGCCAACAAGTTATTTAAATCCTTCACAAAAAAGTTGAACAAACTGAATTCCCTGTTCAGAATAAACAGTTTGAAGCCAATTGGAGGAAAGGGCAATTCAGAATCAAGGTTCTTGTTCCAGAGGAGAAGGCGTCACTCGGTTTCATGATCATCATCAACTTGTATAATTGTGTGAATAGGTGAAGGGGGAGAGTGTATAGTAACTAAAAACAATCTAGTAGTGTGTCTAAATTAAAACATCAGCTTTTTCTTCTTCTTGTGTTGATTATGAGTTGGACAGTGTTGTATTGGATTAGTAAGATTGCCACATTCAAACACATCACAAGTTTGTTTTTTTTAATGAATGTGGTCATAACCCCCCCCAAAAAGAAAAACCAAATTTCTATTATAAAATATGTTTTTAATAATTTAAAATACATCTTTTTACCCTTAAGTTCCACTCGAAACGACATAGTATGACTGTGAAAGCTGTCTGTTGGAGTAACAAGACCGGTTCGCTTTTTCCACCTGAGCCAACTGTGGCCGTAGAGAGAGAGAGGAACGACAATGCGTATTTCATTGTCTGGATTTCCAAGATTGTTCAGGTTCAATATCTCTCTTTTCTCATACTTCCAAATCATTCAATTTGTCACTTAAGAGTTCCCTGCTTTCTGTTACATGAATCTTTTGATTCCCTTAACATTATTTTAACATTACAGGCAACTGGAGCAAGAGATTGAAACAGTAATTAGGGTACTTGAACCTGGGCCATTGGGAATTATGGAGCACAAGTTCTCTGCTGACGAAATTCGTCAGGCCAATGCTACTGTTCGTAGAGCTGTTGATAATTGGCGGAGAAACGCGATTCTGGAGCAGAAAATTGGAATTCTTGACGACTTCATCCAAAAATAATCGATTTCGGATCATGGGTAGGATTGTTATCTCTTCACAGCTACTGTTCTTCGTGTCTTGCAGGTTCCTGCTTTTGAGCAAAAAGACGTGTTTTAATCTTTCTTTGTCTTGATTGAGGTCTTATATGTACCAATTAGGGTTTGGTCCTTTTCTGTTTCTCTTTTATGTTTTACCTTCTAAAACGCAACTGAAGAAATGATAGCTTACGGTGAACCTGGTTGGCGAATTAGGTAAAATCTGGAATGTGCTTGTTCGATGGCCTGAATCAGGAACATGAGAAAGAATAAATGCAACTAGAAGAATAATTGCTGCTTGTGGAAGGTAAACCCAAACCTATTGGGCTATAAACAGTAAAACCAATTCTAATTCGTCCCAAATGTATATTTGGTCTGTACTTTTTAGTTGGTGCTTAATGAAATTTCCGCTTGTTATGGATACCTAAACACAATTAACTACTTGTTTTCTGAAAATAGTTGACATGCATTAACAATCCACGCACGATTGGAAATCAAAATAATCTGGTCAGAAACCATAATAGAAGTGTTAGGGAGAAATATAAAAGCTTGAAGTTTCTGTGGTGGACGTGGTTCTTAGCAACAAACTGTTAATTATTCTTCAAATGTGCATTTAGGATTTGTTCATGATAGGCAATAGAAGGTCAAGTCAAGTGCCCACAATAATTCCCTCGTTGTTGAGACGTTACTTTCTTGTACTCTGTCGCGTTAGTTTACTATTTCATTGATGTTACTTTTACATTCTCTTATCCAGAAGTCCTTTTGCAAGGGAATCCATGAGTGGATTTTCATAAAGAAATATGCTTATTGAACTCAAAATATTTTTTGAATCGTGTCGTCTTCCCTCCTATCAGAAAGTCTAGAGATAGTTCAATTGCTCTATAGTTGGGCTTAATCTATTAGTCACTGCTGTGCTTCAGTTCATTTCTTTCCAATCTGTTATAGGTTATGGTATCGTATGGAGATGATCTGAAAAAAGTATGATATCTTTATTGTAGATATTACACAAGTTATATTTGTCGAACACTGGAGCTTATTGCATTAGAAAGTGTAAAGTCCTAAGGAGGACTAAACAGAGTTGGAGCTTGCTTTAAGTAGATTGCACCTTGCCGACGATAGTTTATTTTCTTAAGAATACCGGGGAAAAAAGAAGGGAGAAACCTTTAGCTTACTGGAACAAGTTTGGACTCTACTTCTTCCAAATCCACATGGCTCCAGCTTCTATCAGCAATGGCACGAGCTGGTTCTGGACGTGTAGGCTCATGATCTGCTTTTCACCTCCAATTAGCTTCTGTCCTATGAACACAGCAGGTACACTCGGTTGGCAACCTAGTTGCATCAGTGTCCCTTCAATTTGCTGTCCATTGGGAATAAGGTCGAGCTCATAAACTGTTGGGTTTGTTCCAAATCCACTTATGAGTGACTTTATAGAGTGGCTCATGCAACAATTACTCTTGCTGAAAATCACCACTGGCTTATCTTCAACCAACCCGTTCACTGCGTCCATTGTTACTAGCTGGAATGATGGATACTATTGAGGATTCTTGTGATTGTTTGAGGCTTTGAGCTGCTTTGCTTTGAGTAACCGGAACACAAACGAACAGCTATTTATAAGGTCATTTAGAGGAGTGGATTGAACATAGGACCAAGGAATAAAATGTTCAGAACATGTGTCATAATTCCACATTTACTGCTCAGGATCACCTGATGAATATATCTGTCCATCCACATTTTTGATAACAATTGGATTCGTTTGCTAATACGCAAAACGTGGCAGTCGTGTGATGAGAACATTTCCAGACTGCTCATTGTTTAAGGGTACGGTTTTCCTGTGTCTCTGTCAGTGAGATGGAGTTGCATGAAGCATTTCTTGACTTTTCAACTTTAGTTATTTCTTATTTCAACATCAGTTCTATCTGCTTTGAGCATCTGCTGAGTTGGAGAAAGAGTTGGGGTTTATCCGTTTGCTCGGCAACTTCCTTCCCCAAAGGAAGATTCGCGTAAGCCCAGCTCAAGAAAACCGAAAGCTTAATTGAAAGAAGTAATTGGAGGGAAAAGATTACGCTTTTGTTAAAGTTATTCAGAAAGGGAATTTGCCATTAATGGCATTGCAAGATCGCGATGGACCGGGTCCGTACAAGGACATGGAGATGCATTCCTGGCCCACCGCTTCGTCCTTATTCTTGCCATAAAGCACGTGTTAGTAGGAGCACACATAAACAATGACATTATAGTTATCATCGGGTCATTCTAGATTTTAGTATCTGACTTACACTTAGAGGCATCTAATGGTCGGCTTGACTGTATTGACTTTACCAATATCTTTATAATCTATTCTTTAATCAACACTAATTCTAAGCATCAGCCTTTGATTGTAATGCAAAAGGATTCTACAAATTTTCAGAACTGCATAGCAAGAGGACTGAAACTTAAAGACTATTGCATGGTAGGAATGGTGTATTAGCTCTATCAACCAATAATTAAAAAAATTAATCAGTAAAAATCTAGAATTTTCTATTTTTCGATTTCAATTTTTTAACTTTCTGATTTGATTGACTTAATTTAATAACTGTTATTTTTAAACATTAGTTTATTAATTGGTCGTCAATTAATTAAAATCTCTTTAATGGATAATGAAAATCTCTTTTAATTATATTTCAAAATTTTTAATTTTATTCAATTTTAAGTTTAACCTTTCAAACTTAAATATCTTA
>JANZXV010000009.1:14267820-14281871 GCA_027576455.1 Erythroxylum roigii
CCGAACCCGAACTTTCGATTACTCGAACTTACCCGACCCGATTTACTCGAATTACCTCTTTACCTGGCTCAATTTACCCGATTTACCCGAATTATCCCGGCCCGATTTACCCAAATTACCCAAATTACCCTATTTCACAATTTTTTAAAACCTAATTCAGGTAATCAGGCCGGCCCGAATTTTTTTTCCCTTACCCGTCCCGGCCCGAAAATAATTCGGGTAACACCCGTGTTGGCCCGAATTACCCAAACTTTAGAATTTCCTTACCCGAATTAATTCGGGCCGGACCGGGTAATCGGGCCGGGCCGAATAATGCTCACCCCTACTCATCGTATTCTCATCTAATGATCACTTGCTTGCTTGACCACCCTCGTATTCCTTGAACCTTCTCTGACTTCATTACTTACTCTACTATCACCCAAAATCCATCCATTTCTGACCCTACTTTCTTCACCCAAGCTAATAAATTTTTATATTGACGATAGATTTCTTGATAAGTTAAATGTTTTCCATTGTAATTACACCCTGTCTTTTGTTACACCATCTTCTAAAGCTAATATTGTCATATATAAATGAGTTTTCGCACCGGAAGAAAACTTGAAGGTACTATTTACTGTAACAAAGCTTATCTAGCTCCCAAGGGGTATTTTTAAGCTTCAGGTATTAATTATACTAAAACTTATAGTCCTTTATGAAATACAGAGCAAGCTCATTGCCACTAGCCCTCGTGAGTTTGAAGGGGATTGATAATATGTGCAAAATATTTCCTATAATTTAAGGATAACCATCTCATCTATTCATAATTTTGTTTTGATTTATTTCTATCTTATACATACTCTCCTTATGTTCAAACATGTATAAATTCATTCTACATATCTTCCCATAATAATGCAAGAAATAATTACAATTCAAAACTTTAATCATTCAGTTCGGTGTGACTTGACTAAGATTCAAAATTTACTTCAGTAACTATTTGATAAAAGCGTTTATTTCATATGACACTGATAATTGTGAATGCACCTCCTTTATACGATATAAAGTTATGATTCTAGTTACAGTCGCCAAATTTAGTTTTGATAATCACCTTTCTACCTACTCTAATTCACTCAGATGCATCTTAAATGTCTTATCATTTCAAAATATTTTCCATAACATATAACATTTTGTCCCAAAATTGTGATGGGAGTGATGAATTTTTTTAAAGAGATCAATTTTTTGTATCATAGATTAGGGTTAATTACAAAAAAACCTAAACTTTCGTCAAATTTTCAATTATAGCCCAAACTTTAAAAAGTAGCAACAAAATGTCTAAACTTTCAATATTTTTCAATTCTAGGCTGACGTTAGTACCTCCGTTATCTTTGATGACGTGACAGTGCTACGTGTGTAGAGACCCTCATTGATTGGACACGTCAAAGTAATTAGCATAAGTGGGTTAAATTATTGAAACAACGTCGTTTCAACAAGAGTAAATTATATATGTCAATCCTCCCTCCTCCCAGATGCATGAAATTCCTAAGTTAGTCGACATTGTTTCATCCATCCTCCCAGATGCGCGACATTCTTTCATCCCTCCTCCCAGACGCATGAAATCTCTAAGTATTTCGATGCCTTGTTTGATGAACATGCATGATGCTGATGCTACATTTTATATTTTGCATTGAGTTTAATTGACTTTATTTGAGCTATTGTTTAAATTTACAATTGGAGCTCGTTCTACGGTTATTGGACGTGAGAGGAGAACACTGATTTGTACTGTGAAATGAATGAAATTGATGTTTAAGGTGATCCAAGTTTATGTGCTGAGGACTAGTTTGCCCTATTTCGACATATGTGTGGTGAAAATCCCCTATCAAATCTCTTCTCCTCTCATGTTCAAGTTGGTAAATCACCAACCCTCATTCGGGTGTGTTTAAATTTGTTCAAGTGTATTTTGATCAAAATTATATGGTGGTAAAAAAAAGTTTGTATCAATACAATTTATTTGATTACATTGTTATAATCTGATTGATTAGGCTTGGCACCTCAAATTTCAGAGGATTTATACCATCTTATTGAAAAGGCAGTTGCAATTAGAAAGCATTTAGAGAGGAACATGAAACATAAGGATTCTAAGTTTTGTTTGATCCTTGTGGATAGCAGGATTCACAGACTGGCTCGTAACTACAAGAAAACAAAGAAACTTCCACCTGTAATTTTGATAAGGATTTTAAGTTTTGTTTTCATCTTTTATACAAATCAGTAATACAATCTCTATTGAATTCTCTATCATTAAAAAACAATGGAATGGATGAAGAGATGATAGCAAGTACTGAAGGTTGTTGGACATGAGTAGGAATTAAGAAAAAAGTTTCTTTAGTAAAAGTTATCTCCCCAGAGAAGTGCAAGTTCTTCATTATGGAGCAAGCCATATGGTAAAAAGGAAGACAAAGCTCTAAAACCTAAATATAGAGTAACCAAGGAGAGAGATAAGCAAATATTAAGTGCTTTAAGTTATTAAGAAGTGGATATCTACAGCTTCATAATATCCTAATAAGAGAGTGATAATTATGAGGAAGGATGGAGTATGTGTCAAAGAGTAAAGAAGTGGAGAATGATCATATCCCTATCTTAGAAGATGTGAGTGACAATGGTGCCTTAAGAGGCCTAAAGAGGGAAGGATGCTGATCAACAAGAGGGCATTAAACTTACATTTGGGAGAGGAAGATGCAAATGAGTAATGAGAAAATCTCCTTCATACTAGATGTGTCACTAAGGATTGGGTGTTTAATATAATCTTAAATGGAAGAAGTTGTGCGAATATAACTAATATAGAGTTGGTAAAGAAGTTGAGGATACCAACTATGAGATACCTTAAACCATATACTTAAAATGGTTGAATAAGAGTGGGATGGTTGGGGTAAGAAAATAACTAATGATTTCCTTCTCAATTGGGAGGTAGATGGATGACAATATTGTACGATATGGATCCTATATAAGCGAGACACATTTCTTTTGAGATGTCTTAGGAAATTTGACAGCAGAGTCACGTATGATGAGTATTAAAATAAATATTCTTTTGCCATGAATGAAAAATTGGTCATCCTTATTTTTATTATCATAAAAGAAAGTTTATATAGATCAAAGCAGGATTTGTCAGAGTGAGTAAGAGAAATTAAGGGAAAAGAAATAAGAGCAAACACTGGAGAAAATTTAAAACACTTTGCCAGAGCAAAAATAAGAGATAAATACAAAGATAAAGTGTAAGTTTAGTAGTGTGAGTAAGGGATGTGAGAGATGCATACTTGGCCAAGCGTTATATGCTTTTTCTTATTTACAAAAAAGTCTTTCCTTTCTTATGATATTGGTGCTAATGCTACTTTACCTAGTAGTATTGTGCATTTTTTGGTAGAAATTTGAGGATTTTTTCAAGAGGATATTTTGAGTATATTAGCCCTTGTGAGATGGATTGAGTACTAAATTGATTTTACTTTAAAAACCTAGATTTCAAACTGACCAATGTATATAATAAACTTAGTATAGACAAAAGAGATGTATAAGCAAGTAGATGAACTCTTAGAGAATGTGAGAGGAAGCTTAAGCTTATGTTTTGTTCCAGTTTTGTTAGTACCAATGAAGGATGGATAATGAAGAATATGTTGGATTATTGCACTATCAAAAAAATCGTTGTAAAGTATAAATACTATTTTTTGGATTAGATGATATGCTTTATGAGTTATTTGATATATGTTTATTCTCTAAGATTGATTTAAAATCTAGGCATTATCAAATTAGCATTATAGAAGGAGATGGATGAAAAGCTATCTTTAAACCTAAACATGAATTGTATGGATGGATAGTAATGTCTTTTGATTTGACTAATACACCTATCACTTTCATAAAGTCGATGAACTATATTTAGCATGAGTTTTTAGGTAATTTTGTAGTTATGTACTTTAATGATATTCTTATCTATAAAATTAGACCTTAGATGAAAATGTTGAGCATTTAGAAAAGGTTTTGCATGTGCTTAAGCAATAAAAGTTGTATGCAAATTTAAAGAAGTGCACTTTTTGTAACAATTAGGTTATATTTCTTAGTTATGTGGTAAGTGAAAACAGAATAAAGGTAGACGGGAGAAAGTGAGAGCTATTAGAGAGTCATCAACACCCAAAATTGTCAGTGATGTTAAGAGTTTCTATAGGTTGGCTAGTTTTTATTGGTGATTTGTTAAAGACTTTAGCATAATCAATGCACCTTTAACAGAGATAGTAAAAAAATATGTAGGATTTAAGTGAAGTAAATATCAAAAGAGTCTTTAATCTATTGAAAGATAAATTAAGTCTAACTCCTTTGTTTGCTTTATCTAACTTTTTCAACAGCTTTGAGAGAAGTGTGATGCTTCAAGTGTAGGAATTCTGTCTATTTTGATAAAAATAGAAATTTAATATCATAATTTAGTGAGAAGCTTAATGGAATAACTTTAAATTGCCTTAACTCAAAATACAAATATATATACATTAGTGAGAGCCTTAGAGACTTGGCAACATTACTTATGCACTAAAGAGTTTTGACACATATGGACTATGAGTTATTGAAATATAGCCAAGGTCAAATTAAGATGCGTAAGAAACATACCAACTGGATAAAGTTTATTGAGACTTTTCCTTATGTGTTTAAAGTAAAAGTAGGTTAAGGAAAATATAGTAGTTAACACATTTTCTAGGATACATGCATTACTGAGTATTATGCATACTAAATTATGGGTTTTGAGTTTATTAGAGATGTATATATTGATAATCTTGATTCTGATAATATGTTTAAAGCATGTGTGGATTGTGTATTTGGAAAGTTCTATAGTTTAATCAAGATAATATGTTTAAAGCATGTGTGGATTGTGTATTTGGAAAGTTCTCTAGGTATGAAGGGTTCTTATTTATAAAGACTATCCTTAGGTTTTTATCATCTTGCCTTAAATTTGATTGATAGAGACTTTATTATTAAAATCAATTTTCAATCATCGTTGTTATTAAGGTTGAGAGTGAGAAGCAAGGATGGATCATTTTCTAATAAAATGGCTTAAGAAAAGAACTTTATAAATAATAAAACATAATTGGAATCCACGAAAGGAGCCAAATTATAATAGGACACTTAAAATGTTTAAAAAATCTCTCAAGCTTTTATCGCCTTTAAAGCATCAAGCCTAAATGTTTAAATTTAGAAAACTTGTCGTGACTTGTTCCATATAAATGCATGTTTTTGTCTACTAAATATATCAAGTATTTTATCTTTAGTTTCATTTTTTGTATTGGTTTGTTTTGTTTGAGATTATTTCATTCAAGTTTATTTTTTGTTATCTTTTTAAATTAAACAAAAATGAATTTCATTTATTTTCAAGCATTAAATTATCACTTCATACCTGTTCTTTGTTTTTAAGCTTTATGATACAACTTTAGGGATCTTTTCCATTTCTTAAAGCCTAATGTAAAACTAAAAAATCTAAGACATTTTCACTTTTAATTTTTTAACCTGTAAAACTTATTTTAAACTCTCAAATTTACAAAAACTTTAAAGACCTTAGTAACCACTTAGATGGGTTACTACGTGCAAACTAATTCTTTCGAATCACCATATATATATATATATATATATATATATAAGTGTTATTGGCGTCCATCTGGTCTCGCTCTAAGCCTCTTGCAATTGACACAGGCACAAATGTCTCTTGAAAATATAATCCCTCTCTTTGGATATAGTACCGTTTGTTACTACTAGCCTACTCTTGTACCATTCTACAGCGATAGTATTATGTATCATTTAGCAAATATAATGTAAAAATAGCTCTATTTGGATCGCCTTCTCCCACGTGTTATAGTATGTATCATTTAGCAAATATAATATGTAGGAATAGCTCTTGGACTCTTATCCGAAGGATGTAATTAAGAAAAAGGAGAAAATGGGTCAATTAATTTCTGTCTTCTGCAACAATATATGTGCTCTCAAGGTGTACTTAATAGTTTTGATACCATGAAAAATTAAAGAATTCCAAGAAGAAAAGGGGACGTTAATTTGGAAAAAAAAAAAAATCTTGCCCAATTACACAATATTATAACCATACAAATTTTATAATATAAGGAGTCAAACACGGCCTACCAAAAATAAAATATAAATTATATCACATCAAATTCTATTTTAAATTACTTAACCTCTAATTTCTTATCTGTACTTGATCTCTATTTTAACAATTCGGGATTCAATTGGGATAGGCCATCAAATTTGACTTTGGATGTCACAGTCAGCCGAAGCTTAAAAATGTGCATTATAGAGGTGGAGGTTTCGTTAGCTACTTGCTAAGCAAGCAATACTTCAACATGTTTACAGGTCAAACTATTACTTGCCCAATACTCGTTACATTCCCTAGAAACATATGGCCAAACCAAATATCATATTCTTAGACTGAAGTGCCATAAATGAAGAGGAAGCAAACAAGCTTGCATAAGCAGTGACATAAACGTTTGGCTTGAATGAGCGGTGGACATATCTTATAAGTAGTTCATTCATATCCCATTCAGAGACATCACGTACAAATTAAGACATTAAAGCTATGGAGGATCAACTGATTGTGTTGGATTACTGGTCGAGCTCATATGCAATGAGAGTGAGAATTGCATTGGAAGAGAAGGGAATCAAGTACGAGTCCAAGGAGCAAAACTTGATGGAAAAGAGCCCCCTACTTGTTGAGATGAACCCAGTCCACAAGATGATACCTGTCCTAATTCACAATGGGAAACCCATTTGTGAATCTCTTGTCATTGTCCAATACATTGATGAGGTCTGGAATAACAAATCTCCTTTGCTTCCCTCTGACCCTTACGGACGTTCCCGGGCCAGATTCTGGGCTGATTTCATTGACGAGAAGGTTAAATTAGTCCCAACTGAAGCTGTTAGTTGTATGTATTTATTATAATTACCAAAAGCACTATATTGTTATTGTGGTGCTGGTGCAGGTTTATTCCAATGGCAAGAAGTTATGGAGGGAAAAGGGAGAAAAGCAAGAGGAGACAAAAAGGGAGTTCATTGAAGCCTTGAGGACTCTGGAAAAGGAGCTTGGAGAGAAACCTTATTTTAGTGGTGAAAGGATTGGGTTTGTGGATGTTGCACTTGTTCCCATTACATGTTGGTTCCTCTCGTTCCAGATTTGTGGGAATTTCAGCATAGAAGAGGAGTGCCCAAAGATCAGCGCGTGGACCAAAAGGTGCATGCAAAGAGAGAGCGTTTCCAAAACACTTCCTGACCCTCAAAAGATCTACGGCTTTGTTTTGCAACTCAAGGAGAAACTTGGCATTGACTAGATGTACTTTGTTTTTGCTTTAATTGAAGAATGGGATTTACCGATAATAACGAGAGTTGCTAACTCTTTCTTGCATTGCCAAAATACATGTGCTACTACTGTTTAATAATAACTTAAATCACATTTTTCAACTCGTTCAAATTTGTGGGCTTCTTTTTTCCGTTGGGTTTTTAGAGAGGACTCGGCAGTCCACTTCACCGAGAGCCCATACAGTTCGCCTCCAAAGGTTGCAAAACCCTAGCAAGCAAAGCAGTAGAATGTCATGTCTCTCCCTACTTCTCTATATAAAGAGACGCTCCTAGCTGCCATGACTATTTCTACGTAGATGTCTCATGCTTTTGGTTTCTCGTAACACCTTCTTAAGACCAGATTCTACTGACGGTTTCAGTCTTTATTCTTTTGGTTTCTCGTAACACCTTCTTAAGACCAGATTAACTGACGGTTTCAGTCTTTTATTGCTTTATATAAGGTTCGTCTGTGCACAACAAGCCGATGCTCTGGATTCATTCGATAATGAAGGTAGCATGGTAATGTGCACAGAAAGCGAACGAAGGGTCAACATGTCTGCTCCTTTTGATGTCTTCTTTCATGAAGGCTCTGATTTAGGGGCCTGGTTTAGATCCATATCCTCTTTCTTTATTTCTCCACTTTTCGTTGTCACTCAGTCTTTCTATTCTGAATATTACCATGGATGAGCATGACCTGAGTGTCTACAGATTCAGTTTCCCATCTGTCAGTATCTGTAGTTTTCAGTTTTTACTAGTATAGACAACTGTAGGAAGATGAAGACCTTAAAAAATTGGAAAGGTTTTGAAATATTTACCAGTTTTGCAAGGCTGGAAGTTAGAAAAGCAATCATTTAATTGTTAAGATATTATTATTTGATTATTTAGATACGGTCCCACAAAATTTAAAATAGACAAGCTCCTATCATTTCTGTACAAGCAAAGGATCCTGCTATTCAACAATCGACTTTGAGATACAGTTAAATATTTATTCAAATGTCTGGATTTTTGAAGATTCTGCTAAAGATGAGATACTAGATTCCAGATTGTATTTTTGTCAAATTGATTCAATTCATCTTTCATAGCTGAGACCTAATTCTCATCAGTAAGAGCTTCTTCAACATACTTTGGTTATAATTGTGAGATGAGAGTCACAAAGTTATTCTTAAACGGTGATCTTGTTCTACTTTTAAAAGGATCTTCAATAATATATTGACGTGTATCAAGACCTCTCCATTCTCTCGGTGTTTTTTATTGTATATGCTCTTGCTGAGATGAAGGAGCCTGCTTTGTTCTAGCTTCAGTTGGGCCTTTTTGATTTTATGATTCTGAAGGTATTATAGGTGTAGTTTGACTCTCTGATGTTTTTTCTAGGAATCAAAGGATACTCTTCATCATCTGAGTCAGTTGTTGTTGTCGAAAGTAATGCCTCATCAAAAACCACATGTATCGATTATGTTATCTTCTTTATTCTTTTATTGTAAACCCTGAATCCTTTACTAGTGGTACTGTAGCTCAAGAAAATACCTTCGTCTAATCCCATATTGAGCTTTCCAAGGTTGTCTTTTCCATTGTTTAGCACGAAACACTTATAGCCAAATGCTCAAAAGTAAGAAACAATTGGTTTTCTTCCTTTTCACAGTTCATAAGGGGTCTTTCCAGAATAGGTTTTATAAGACATCTGTTAAGTACATAGCATGTTGTGGATTCTCCTTCTGCCTAGTATATATGAGGTAATCCACTTTTACACAACATGGTCTTGGCCATATCAACCAAAGTTATGTTCTTTCTTTCTACAACTCAATTTTGTTGAGGTGTCTTTGGACAAAAGAAGTTGTGAGTTATACCATTGTTGTCATAGAATTCTACAAACTTTTTGTTTTCAAATTCTCATCCATGATTGCTTTGAATTGAAGTGGTGCAGTACCCTTTTTTATTTGAATTTTCTACAAAACTTCTCAAACACTTCAAAAGAATCATCCTTATTTGATAAGAAATAAACCCATGTAAATTTGGAGTAATCATCTACTAAAACAAAATTGTAATGTTTATAACCAAAACTTTGAGTCCTAGTAGGACCGAATAAATCCATGCGTACAAGTTCAAGTGGTAGGTTAGTAAATATAATATTTTTAGCAGGAAAGCTCCTTATGACTTGTTTACCTTTAAAACAAGCCTTACAAACCTGATTGCTTTCGAATTTTAAGGTCGGTAGTCCTCTTACTAACTCGTTTTTAGACAATTTTGATAGTTAGCTCATGCTGACATGTCTAAATCTTCTGTGCCAGATAAACGAATCCTTTTCTAGAGAGACAAAGCACTTAACACTTTGTAAGGACAAGTCTTCTAGTTGATCATAATATATATTCTAATTTTTAGGACCAACAAATACAATATTATCATTATGAATATCAACAATTTCACAATGAGATGCATATAAAATGACTTTGTAACCTTTGACACATAGTTGACTCATATTTAACAGGTTGTGTTTCAAACAATCAACAAAGAGAATGTTATCAATAGATGTAGAGTTAGAATTACCAATTTTACTAATTCGGTGACCTTTGTTTTATTTTTGCCTGCAAAGACAACATTACCTCTGTCTTTTCTTTCAATGTAGTTAAAGTGTGATATTTCACCAATCATGTGTCTCGAAAAATCACTATCAACTATTCATTAATTCTCCCTTGTCTCCATTTTGAAACATATCTGAAGAAAGCATTATCTCATTTAATTAGTACCCAAATTTTTTTAGGTCCTTTTGGGTTAGTAGTTTGACCTTTCAATCCCTAAATATACATCTAAGATATTTTTTTAACGAAAATTACAAAAATGACCAATATGACCATGTTTACCAATGACCAATATGACTATGTTTACCTTATTAATTGCGCATAATAGATGAATAATAATTGTTATGATTTTTGCCACTTAGTAGGTTCCTGTTGCCTTGGCTATGGCTGCTGTTAGATTTAATAAAGAAGTTTTTATATGGCCTAATATTGTTATTTTCATTTTATCTTATTTCGGCCTTACCAAAAATGCATTTACCACTACCAAGCAATGCATCAAGATTCTTCCTTCCATTAACGGTATTTTCCAATTCTTTTTCTAGAGATAAGATCTTTCCAACACTTTTCTCCTTTTCAAGTTCTAGAGCGTGACTTTTTCTCCCAACTGTCTTACCTTATCATAATTTTTTTTAGTAGCATATTTTCCAACTTAACTACCCTTTCTTCCATAACTTCCTTTTCAGATACCTTTTGTTTATAGTCAACCTCAAGAGACATATTCTTGGTCGCCAAATTCTCATTCGCAAATTATGATGATTTAGTGTTACTCTTTAGAGATGCATCATTGCTCTTGGACTTCTCAACTTCTTTGAAATACTTCAATGTCAACCTTTTGTACATATCATACAATTCATGATATGCATTTTTCAATTCATCAACTTCAATGTTAGAGTTAAAATAATAAGCCTCATTATCTCCTAATTCAGCCATGAAGCAAACATTGCTAACTTCTTCTGGTTCTCTTCTTCAAAGTTTTCAGGAATCGTTATCTGACCAAGTTGCAGTCATCGCTTGCTTTCTAGATTTTATATTCTCTAACTTGTCCTTTTGAAGAAGAGGGCATTTTGGTTATATGTGTCCAGGATTCTTGTAGTGATAGCATATGATTTGATTATTTTGTGTATTGCTATTGCTGATGCTACCTTTTAATGGGAATCAGTTGTTTCCAACTTTCTTGTTTCCTTCTCTTTTCTTCATTAGCTTCTTCTTATAGAAGCGGGCATTGTTTCTAACCATAAAGTTGAACTCCTCGTCTCTATCTATTTTCAACTCAGTGTCACTTTCATCATTGTTTGATTCATCAGTTGCTTTTAGTGTCATTCCTTTTTTGTAGGAGGATTCTTCATCTTAAGTAAGCTCGGTTTCATGGATCATAAGATTTCCTTATAGTCAGTCGAGTGAAATAGTGTCTAGATCCTTTGTCATTTCTAGAGTTGTCACCTTAGGTCTCCATTCCTTTAGTAGTGACCTCAAAATCCTTGTGACGAGCTTGTCATTGGGATATATCTTTCCTAAGTTCTTTAAGGTCATAATGATGATATTGATGTGTCCAAAGAATTTGTCGATAATCTCTTCCTGTTTCATGCCAATAGTTTCGTATTGATGCACTAAAAGACTTATTCTATGCTTCTTTACCTCATTCATTCCTTTAAGTGTGACTTGTGGTTTGTCCCACATTTCCTTTGTTGTATAACAGTAGGATATTTTCTCATATTCTTCTGATGATAATGCACATATCAGATGATGTTTTTCTTTAGCATTTAGTAGTGCATTTCTTCTATCGGCATCAGTTCATACTTCTACTTTATCTAAATTGGGAAGTGTAGCTCCAGCTCTAATGGCTTGCCAAACTTCAATGTATATAAATTGGAGATCAATTTTCATTCTCTCTTTCCATTATAAGTAGTTGTTTCCATTGAAGTAAGGAGGATTTGAGATGGATTGTCCTTCAAAACTCAAATTGTTTGCCATAATCTATCAAGTGCTATAAAACATAAAAATGTGAAACCTTGCTCTAATACTAAATGATAAAGCAAACATATTCAAGAGGGAGGTGAATTGTGTGTGACTTAAAAAAATTTCGCAAGTTACTTTCAATTCGTACAATGAAAGGAATCATCAACAAGTCGAAAACAGAGGGAACCTATTATAAAAATGAAAGAGCCTCTTGTTGAAATGAGCACATACATAATATAATGTTGAAATATAAAAGATAAGGAGAGAGAGAGAGAAGAAGGACCTAGTTGATTTATACTGGTTTGGCTTACAACCTAAGCTTACATCCAGTCCCTAATGGGTGTCGAATCCACCAAAAATAATTTCCAAAAACCAAACGAAAATAAATTGCGCACAGTGGTAAATGGGGTCGATTCACAGAGAATGGAATAAATTGATTCTATTCAAACACCAAAGAACGAATGAAATTAATTAAAAGGGGGTTTTGAAGTTTTCTACTAAAACTTCTAAATAAACTAATCACCAACAAATTATTAACTCAATTAATATTAAATAAAATAATAACTATGATTTAACTAGCAAAGAACTCAAATAAAATTGATTAACTCAAATAACGACAACTTAGCCAGGAAATTCCTAATTATTCTGCATAGATCGCGATCATCGACTCAAATATTTTCTTTGGTTTAATAATAGGTTAGCTATGGTTACTAACTACCTCTGGCTCCCTCACTTCTTCTTAATTTTAGAACAATCAAAGAAACTCCTTTAAACTGTTCCCTAATTAACTAATAACCCCTTCGAGACTCTCTCCGAGATTCAATTAATTAACAGCATTAAACTCTAAAGAAACACTAACCCTAACTGACTACGCACTGACTCATGCTTCATCTAGTTAGATCGCAAGTTTCTTAACACGAAATCAGACAAGTATTATGTCCTAGTGCTAATTGCCACAAACACTAATCACCCAGTTAACACCACCAAGTAAATCAGTTGGCGATATGCAAATTAGCTAACTCTACAATCGGGCCCTAATCGCGGAATCAATTAATAAACAATAACAGTAAAACAGAAACAGTACGAATATTATAAACCAAATAATCAGAACAATAAGGTCTCACCAGTCAAAGCATAACAATTGAAATTCCCCGACTAAAACAGTTTAGCTACTCATAACAAAATTAAACAAAACAAGATTCTTAATTAACATAATCTAAATAATAAGGGAAAGAAGAAAAACTAGAAGACGGAATTCTTAAGCGAGATCCACGGATGACGAGGCTGCATGAACTGCCCAGTCCTCTCCAAGTGCTGCTACTGAACTCCGATGTCACGTCCTCCTTATCTCCTATTGCGTCAATTTCTTTATATCTTTTTTTCCTCCTGCACTCAACCGTTGCCTCTGTTGTATTCTCCTGTATCGTCCCTGTTTTGTTATTTTTTCTATCAATTAAGAGTCTCCTCCTTTAATTCCACGTCAGCCCTCACTGTTTATTGTTGCATGACTTACGTTGTGAGACGCTTAGCTGATTTAATTTCCTCTCTTGTGCGACTCCCGAGTAGTGTCTACTATGCATGATATTTAATTGTTGTCTGTAGCTGCCTTGATTTCTCAATTAAATTGTCTCTGTCCGTAGCGTGTAATCACGTGAGCTGCTCCTTATATGATTTCCTTGCATTCCTTCTACGTGTTTACTTGCGTGATTTATTTCTTGTAGCTGCTCTTTTCTCTAAACGCAGCCAGCTTCAATTTATTTGCTCTCCACGTGTTGCTTCTAATTCCTCTTTGCTAGCAAATTAATCCTCCTCAATTGTGTTGCCTTTCATTGCTTGTCTCAATGTTCCCTCATTTAATTCCTCATTGGGTCACGCTGTCGTCTCCCCCTTCATGTGCTTTGCGTGATTTTTTTCATTAAGATGCCACCTGCTGCTTGATTTCCTTTAAATCTCCAATCAAAAGCCTCCAACGTTTCCAAACCCTCTGCCCACTGTAGCCTAAATTAGTTGTTGTTTTTCTCGTAATTTCCCACATCATGCAAAAATTATAATTCCCTACAAGGAAATATTAAATCAAATTATATCACAATAATTAAATCAATAAGAGGAATAAAATAGAATACTTAAAACGTAAATATTAGACAAATATGCACTTATCAATAATATAACTCATTTTGTAGTAAT
>JANZXV010000009.1:14366531-14387359 GCA_027576455.1 Erythroxylum roigii
GCAACGGAAGCCTGTAAGGAGTTGCTATGGATGAAGAAGTTCTTTAATGAACTTGGTATCAAGCAAGAACATTATCAACTGTTTATGAAGGTCAAAGCGTTATTCACCTTGATAAGAATGCCTCTTTTCACTCATGATCAAAACACATTGATGTGAGATATCACTGAATCAGAGATGTGATCGAGACGAAACAATTACAGTTAGAAAAGATCCATACTGATGAAAATGAATCAGACATGTTAACCAAGATTCTACTAAAAGGGAAGTTCGAGTACTGTTGATCAGTAACAGGCATGACAGAGCCCTCCATGTAATCGAAAGAAGGAGATTTGTTGGATATGGGTCCCTCTCATATGGAGGGACTCCATGTTCCACAGTTGCGGCACCCAAATCGGTGTCGCATTTCACATTTGTTGAAAATAAGGAAAAAATACAGCTGTAAGGCAACTGTCTCATGAGGTGGAGTGCCTATATAAGGCACTCCCTGCTTCATCCAAAATACAACAGAAAAATATATACATAGAGGAAAACCAGAGTAAAGCAATGCTCTGAAGTTAGGAAATATTTTCCTAAAGGGTTGGTAAGTAACAAAATAGTGAGGTTAGTATTTTTAGGTTGAGAAACACCTTGTGAGCCACTATTTTGATTTTTTCTCTATATACCTACTATTTGTAATAGTGGAAGAAATATTCTAAGTTTTGCCCGTGGACATAGCCCAAAGTTAAGGGTGAACCACGTTAAATATCTTGTGTCCATTTTGCTCATTTTATTTTTCCTTTTCATAAAATGCACCCGCTGCGCCCAACAATCAGTTCATCAGTTTGCTCAAAAGTGTTATCAATGTTCAAGCCTCACTATGTCGTTGAAATTTGGGGCATATCAGGAAGTGATTGATATCAAAACTGTCGGTCTCTATTATATCCTCAAATTAATGGTGATCACCAAATCTTCGTCCCACCTAGCTTTATTTATCCATATTATACAAAGAGCACAAAAACATTGGTGCAATTCATCTTCCCCAGGTGCTCATTGACACCAAGGTTGTTGCTAGTTTTGGCAGCAGATGTTATTACCACTCGCCTTAGGCATGCATTTTCATGGAAACCATTCTGTTTACTGATTTAATGTTGAACAAAACTGTGCGTTTCTCAAACTTGAACGTCCTAATTAATTGGTCTTCTTGTTTATTATTATTGCTAGTCATTGGTATCTTTGTATGGCATTCTGTTTTTGTCCATTTCAATAATAGGTTACATCTTCATTTTAATGAGGGTTGTGTTTAGAAAATGGTTAATAGAATTCATTCTACTAATTGAAATGGAAATGTTGCATGTCCTCCAAATACTAAAATCTGGATCTGATTTATCTGTTTGTTTTCCTGCTTGACTTCTTAAAACTATTGTTACCTAAGGACATTTCGTCCAGCAACATTCAACACTTGATTTGGATCTGTTCCTTAAGTATTATAATTTCCATACCTTATACAAGATGGGACATATGTGGTTGTTTGCATATGATTCTGTTTTCATTCGACAGGGGTCATATTTGTGCATGATCTATCACAAAGAAGGAGGAAACAAGCCTGCAAAAATGGGCATCAGAGATTGCAGTGATTGGGACATTGTCAGCTCCTCAGAATTCTGGAGGTGCTGGCGGTATTCCTGTCCCTTTTCTTGTTATTAGTAACAAGGCTGACATGATTGCAAAGAAGGGTGCAAGAGGAAGTAGTGGAAATCTTGTGGATGTTGCTCGTCAGTGAGTTGAGAAGCAAGGTTTGCTCCAATCTAGTCAGGAGCTGCCACTAACAGAGAGTTTCCCTTGTGGTGGAGGCCTTATTGCAGTAAGTCTCTCAAATTGTCATTGACAATAGGATAATGCAGTTTACTCTTTTGAAATAAAATCATCCGAGTCTTGAATATTCTTTTATAATAGGAGCTAGTATTTTTTTTAAACCCAAAATCACCATTTGGCAAAAGTACTTAAAACTTACAGCACCTTGTGACTTTAAGGAATTCATAATATTTAATCTGAAACATATTAAATTCTGAAATTTATTTGGTGTGGAAATAGTCATAAAAATAAGGTTATATGTTCGTGAAAAAGACAATAATTACATTAATTTTACCTCTTTATACATTAGACATACTTTTGTGAACCAGTCAGTCTATTAAAGACAGGCTGCCAAAGATGCTAGACATGATAAGCAGGGTGTAATAAAACGTAAGGTCAGGATTCTTATTCAATACATTGCTCTATGTTTTATAGTGGCTTTATTGCTATTCTTGCAAGCTGCAAATTATCTAGCTTTCTTTTCATCACATTTTTTCAGTTGATACCTAAAAGATATTTTTCGGTTGACTCTCCTGCAGCAACTATATGGCTATCCAGTTCTCGAGTTCAGAGATCAAGCCAGTCATTTGATGAGAATATAATTGGGGAGGATCATCTTTACAGGAATGCATGGTATTTCATACTGACAAGTCATCCTTGGTTTGCTCCCCTTACTTTTGGCTTGTTAGGAAGATTGGTTCTGGTTTTGGTAATCTCTGGTGTTGTTGAGATGTTTTCGATTTACTCCATGGAGTACTGCTATTTGATACTTAAGGACCTTTCTGGCCTGGGGTTTAAGTTTGAGATTATTATTATTATATTATGATGCTATGACTTCAATTTGACAATCATATATTCTGCTCGGGTCCTCATTCAATTTACTGCTCACTGCACATTTGCTGGTGGACTGCAGTTTACCTAGTGATGTTTACAAGTACAACAAACTTTCTCGTCTGCCTGCTCAACGCGATCTTACCTTACCTCCCACGCTTTACCCTCAGCCGCCAGTTGCTGTAACTGAGACTTGAAGCTTCCCAAGATTTTCACTGGCTGGTTTGTAGGAAATAAGCAGTAGTACTGTCAGATTAAAAGGCTTAGAATAAAACATCTGGTGAGCTTCTTATGTCGTGCTTCGCTGCTAGAATTAATCAGCCTTTCCTTGCATGATTGGATTTTCTCACGTTGTACACGAATTGGACCAATTGTCTTCTTCTGGCACATAAACTGAGCCATCAGTCATTGTTTGCACATGTTGCTATATTTTTGCAAGGAGCTTTCTGAGTTGCAGTTTGGCTGCACTCTCCAGAACAGTTATTGGTACCTCCTTAGAAATCGGAATCCTATTCTTTCTGGCTTCTATGTCAGTATTCTTCTCTTTAAAGTTTGGATTTGTTGCTGACATTTGAAGCACCAAAAAGCAGACAAGAAAAAAAAATGAGAAAGGACATTGCGACGGAGGAGCCTTACTCGCACACGTAAATTTTCCTTTGTATGGTCAAAATTGGACTCGAATTTCCTCACGATCCACTCGAGAAATTGGTGCCGTTTGCACATAAAACAGTAACAAGGAAAACTACGAGCACAGAAAAAGACGAGGGTTTGTTTACATACACGTGTAGAAGTCACAGCCGCAGGCATTCACCAGTACAAAAACTTTAGAAGGTCATTATTTGTAGAGCTTCACTCCCACACGGAATCCAGAAGTAGGTTTTGTGTGGGCTTACAGAGTAAAATAACAGTACCTTAGAGTTAAATTTATTTCCAGAGTGGGTATTCCAATTTTTCCGGATAATTAAAGAGGTTATGATGAATTGGTAATGGATTATATGTTTACTTTTCATTTACAACACGTATCGAAATCCTTCTTTGATGTATCTATTCTAGTCCTATGATTGACCTGACCATTGTTTATATTTTCATCTAAAAATTGACCTTAGTGTTTAACGGATGAACCACACAATGTGTCGCTCAAGGAAGACCAAAGTCACTGCTATACCAAACAAAAATATTTTGGTCTTTCAATTGCGTGTCCCTCCGGTCCCGCGTAAATTGCCCGCAAAAGGAAAAGGAAGGACCAAAGTATCGAGCGCGAAAAAGGCTTCACTCAGCTACGGCCGATATCATAAGGACATCAGAGAAACCGACAGTGTCTTCTCGCCCAAGTCAAACAAAAGTCAAAATTTGTTATGTTGGCCACTCCACCAGAGGGTTCTGATGATAACGAGCCAGCTGATGATTGGGCTTTCCACGGGAATAAAAATTATAAACAAATATATATAGAAAACGTGTCAGGGGGAGTGGTTAAATCGTAAATATAAAGGGAAAGAAGAGATGTAAATAAAGTGAAAGTGAAAATACTAAAATAAAGAGAGAGAACAGAGAATTTTCTCGACGAGGACGGGGAATTTCCCTCTAAATGTTCCTTTCTTCGTCAGATCGCACACTTCCGCTCGAGTTTTCTCGCGATCCAAACACTTTCTGAAGAAATAATGTTGTCGCTGCCGAGCAACGATCCCCGCCTGCAGCGTCGCCAATTTCAGTACCAACCGCCGTACAATGGCGACAATCGAGCCGATGAAGCGACGTCGTCTTCTTCTGTGACGTCTTTGTTGCTAGGTTTGCATGCCGATTTGGCTTCTGATGGTAGTGTCTCTTCTTCATCTTCCGCTAATTACAAGCTCCCTCGCCGTTTGGACTCTCGTGAAGGTTCTATTTTCGTTCTCCATGTATCAAACTTAGGTTTTTATTTTCGATGTGTATGATTTAGGTTTTTGATTGAACGTGGCTTTTACGATGATACGTGGCTTGAATTTCTTGCGGAGTCTTTTGATTTTACATATTAGCGTATGTCACTGTATTGGTACTTATCGATCGTCAATATGTTGTAGTTGATGAAGATACGCTTATGGGCCTTGCTCATCAGAAATACAAAGCTGGAAATTATAAGCAGGCATTAGACCATACTACTGCTGTTTATGAGAGAAATCCGAGGCGTACTGATAATCTGCTTCTAATGGGTGCTATATATTATCAGGTAGTTCGAATACATGTATTAGTTGTGTAGATCTTCTGGAGTCTTTACCTTCCTACTAGTTAGTTTTGCTTCATTCAGTGCACCTTATAGTGAATGAATGCTTTGTTTTAGCTTCACAAT
This sequence comes from Erythroxylum roigii, assembly GCA_027576455.1. Taxonomy (NCBI): domain Eukaryota; kingdom Viridiplantae; phylum Streptophyta; class Magnoliopsida; order Malpighiales; family Erythroxylaceae; genus Erythroxylum; species Erythroxylum roigii. The sequence goes on from JANZXV010000009.1 coordinate 14,371,516, forward strand.
TATGACATGTGCATTGCAAAGAACGAAGAAGCTCTTCGCATCGATCCACACTTTGCTGAATGTTATGGGAACCTGGCAAATGCTTGGAAGGTAAGCTCTAATGCTTTCTGTAGATTCAAATTTTAGTTTGCCTCCTCATGGTGTAAAATTCATTTAAATGGGTCATCTTTCTTATAATACTGCAGGAGAAAGGCAATATTGATGCTGCAATTCGTTATTATCTGATTGCTATAGAGGTTAGTATGCAGCTATAAACCTGGTCATTTCTCTTGTACATACAATTGAATTTTCTTTGGAGCGATTTTCTTCCTTTTCCCTCCTTATTTTACATGTAAAAATCTTGTTTGATCTGAATTCGCTGAAAACTAAAGATAGTTGACGTAGGATGGGTAGGTTTAGTGGTCAGTGCTAAGTGGAAATTGGAATTAGGGTTGGACTTCCTGTGGTTTTTCAAAATCAGGGTTATGCAATTCTGAAGTTTCTAAAATCTTGTTTGATCTGAATTCGCTGAAAATTAAAGAGAGTTGATGTAGGATGGGTAGGTTTTGTGGTCAGTGCTAACTGGAAATTGGAATTAGGGTTGGACTTCCTGCGGTTTTTGAAAATCACGGTTATGCAATTCTGAAGTTTCTTTTGTTAATTTTAACAAGTTGAGGCAGAATTCAAAAGTAGGAAAAAAGAGCTAATGGTCTCACACAATTGGATCCTACAAATTACTTCTAGGGTTTTAGGAATCATTCGTAGGTTTAAGAATTGCTCGTAGGATAATGAAAGCTTCACACTATCAAACCTGGAAGACTGAATTCTGCTAAAATAATGTTGCTTCAATAGTGGTCGTCTATTCTCCATCAGTTGAAACCATTGAAACATTAATACCTCTTTACAACTGTCAGTCTTTGCAGTTTCAGCTCCTAGTTGATACCTTTGGCACCATAAGAACGTTTCTTTTGTCTTTTCTGGTTTCTTTCACTAATCAAGCTAGTTATTTGTACTACATCTTTTGTATTTACTGGCCTCTTTCTCATGAATTATTTACCCTCGAGCTGTTTTGTTTATACAGCTTCGTCCTAATTTTGCTGATGCATGGTCGAACTTGGCAAGTGCATATATGAGGAAGGGGCGCCTTAATGAGGCATCGCAGTGTTGTCGACAGGCACTTGCACTGAATCCTCGATTGGTATATTCTTGTATCTCATTTCTTTGTTTACAATTATAGACATTCACTGTATCCTCAATCGCTAGATTCTTGTATCCTATTTCTTTGCTTACAACGATGAACATTGACCAGACTATGTACATGCCTACTGAATCTGTTCACTGGTGCAGGTTGATGCTCACAGTAACCTGGGGAATTTGATGAAAATGCAAGGTTTGGTACAGGAGGTAGAGTATTGAATTTCTTGCATATTTTGTTTTTCATATCTTAGTAACTGTCGTTTGGTGGTTTAAATTGGTGGAGGATTTTAGATAAGTTGCACTGGACAATTTCCAGGAAAATTGTTGACTCTTAAATCATTACGTTGATAGTTGATATAGCTATGAGAGTTATGAGGAACTGACCATAAAGTTTTCAAGTTCCTCGATTCAGATCAATGCTTAATCCTACCTATGACACGAAGGTCATGGGAAAAGGCTTCACAAGTACCAAAATGCTTGTTAACTTTCTTTGGATCCTTTTGTGGTTTGATCCATTTACCTTATTGAGTAATTTTTCATGTTGTCAAGTTTTCTGTGGTATTGGAATCGATTTGATTGCCCATTTTATGGTCTTGTGGCCTATATACTACCAGTCAGATGATTTTGTTATTATGGTTTCCAGGCATACAATTGCTATCTTGAGGCTCTCCAAATACAACCAAACTTCGCAATTGCATGGTCAAATCTTGCTGGACTTTTTATGGAGGCTGGTGATCTTAATAGGGCCCTTCAATATTATAAGGTAGATGATTCATGTCCCTTTCAGTCTTTTTGGATGCCTTTTATGGATACTTTTGGGTGCATCTTTTGTTAATGATTCAATGCATGTATAACATAAGTAGTAGATATTATTCAAGCACACAGTCAGTAACTATAGATACAGAGTTCGGCTGTATTGAACTTTGACTATGGATTTGTATTGAGATTTCATGTTGAAGGTTCCTCTGTTACCTCATTTGCCTCTCATTCTGACTAGATGTTTAATCTTCAGGAAGCTATAAAGCTTAAACCAATGTTCTTTGATGCCTACTTAAACCTCGGAAATGTTTACAAGGTAAGCTGTAGTGCCCTGTGCTAGTATGGTCGGCTAGCTGCAAATGCCAGGTTGGGTTGCAAAAACAAGATCTTTCTTTTACCTTTTCCAGGCTGTGGGAATGCCTCAAGAGGCGATTGTGTGCTACCAGCATGCTCTTCAGGCGAGACCAGACAGTGCTATGGCTTACGGTAAGTTCTGTTACAAGCAATGGTTCCAAGATTGCTTTTGAATTTTTAATGTCAACTCTTCTGAACTTGCACTTTTAACTGAGTTGTCTTAGATTGGAATGATAATTCTAGAACAGTTTCTGACCTCTTTGGTTCAATTCATTCGTGATAGATGGTTTTTCCTTGGGGGAAAAAAAACTAATAAATGACTTAGCTTGAGTAAAAGATAATTGTATTAAAATGGTGCAGCCAAATGCATTCCTTTGAAGGCAAACTTAATTTTGGTCCTAACATCTACCATTTTTGCAAGAATTTGTTGCTAACTAACCTTAGTTTTCATAAGCTTAGGTTTATAGGTTGAAGAAGTCCATTATTGCTTCAAGCACATTCTGAATAGTAATATAGTTTAAGGTTGTGCGTTACATCTTGATTCAGTATAATGGCCTGACATGGAATGCTCTCCTGTAGGCAGTTTGGCCAGTATGTACTATGAGCAACGGAACCTGGACATGGCAATCTTCAATTATAAGAGAGCTATTTCTTTTGACTCAGGGTTCTTGGAGGCCTACAATAATTTGGTTTGTTTTCTTTGTATTTGTTTGCTTGGGAATGACACTCTGATGACTTTATTGTCCTTTTAGATATTTTATATTCTCACACATTTAATTCAAATGTCAGGGTAATGCATTGAAAGATGCTGGAAAGGTTGAGGAAGCAATTCAGTGCTACCGTGTAGGTTCTAGCAGATTATGCTTATCTGATGTATTTTTAAGTATTTACTGTATTGGTGTTTCTCAACACTTTTGATGATCATATTTTTTTTATCTATGAAGCAATGCCTTGCGCTGCAACCAAGCCATCCTCAAGCACTCACTAACCTTGGTAACATATACATGGAATGGTATAATAAGTTCACAAGCCATTGTTATCTTTTTGAGTGTTTTTTGAGTATTCTGAGTAGTTAAATTCACAGTAAGAGTATTTTTAGGAACATTACAAGTACTGCTGCTTCCTGCTACAAAGCAACACTGGCTGTAACAACAGGACTTTCTGCTCCTTTCAATAACCTAGCAATAATCTACAAACAGCAGGTAGGGCTCTCTTCCTACCTCTACTTGGTCTCACTACTGCAATAGACGCTTATAGGTCCATATATGACCACACATGTTTGTATTTATATAATTACATGTGTGTATGCTTAGATACTTAAGAAGGATATAATGCTGGCATATTTATAAACCAAATTACTGAAGGAATGGGTTATTGACTCAGGTTCTTTTCTTCTGCTTCTCAATTACAGGGTAACCATGCAGATGCAATTTCTTGCTACAATGAAGTTCTCCGAATTGATCCTTTGGCGGCTGATGCACTTGTCAATCGAGGCAACACATACAAAGAGGTTGGAAGAGTTAATGAAGCCATTCAAGATTACATACGAGCTATTAATGTTCGACCTACTATGGCTGAAGCTCATGCAAACTTGGCTTCTGCTTACAAAGATAGGTAAATTTGTTGGTCACATAGAAAAATTCCATTCTCTCCACGATTCTCTGCTTTTGAAGCCTGTTAAAGCAGCTCAACTTGAATTTTTTTTATTTGCAGTGCACATGTTGAAGCTGCTGTTAAAAGTTATAAACAGGCACTGATATTGCGCCCAGACTTTCCTGAAGCAACTTGCAACCTCTTGCATACACTAATGGTATGTGAAAGTGACTCTCACTTCATAAATATTTATCCATTGTCCCGTCCTGAAGTAATATTGGGATGTTTTCTTGCCATGCATGAATTCTTTAGTTGTGCTGCTAACGATACCTATGAAAGGGAGTGCATTCATTTGAAACAGGAGAAATGTTAAATGAAGCTCTAACTATAAAATTCCTGGATCAAACTATAAGTTTTCTTTTTTTAGATTCTTCGTTAGCTTCAGATCTTTCTTCTAGTTTTGAAAATCCATGCAACTTGTTTAGTGGGAGTTGGACTTTTGAGAATATACTTATTTTCCTTCTCATGTTTTAGTCCATGTCTAGATCAATAGATTGATGAGGAAGATGAGCAGGGCCAGATTCCCTTTTTATCGCAGTTGTTGTTTTGTTTTTGTGGACCTGTACTAGGCAATGATAAATAATCCCCCTCACCCTTTTTGACTATGATCCATTACCTTAAGGTCGGAGAGCAGTCGGTGGGGCCAAGTACTAGAAATTTCAGTACAACGGAAAAAAAGTTTATTCGTAGAGATGTGATTAGATTAGATATTTGGACCTCAAGTTATGTGTAGCCAAGCTTTGAATTGTTCCTTATTTTGCTTTCGTTCAAGAAAGGGACTGAAATGTGTTTTAAATCAATACAAATGTTATCTAGAACAATGTATCCTTACATTAGACGGAAGTTGACAAACTTTAGCATGTTCCATCCCCAGATTAATTTAGTCTAGTTCAATTCATCGTGGCAATTGAGCAACTAACACAGATACTGTATTTTTCTAGAATTTTGATTGGCTAAGTGTAATTCATCGTGGCAATTGAACAATTAGCAGATGCCATTTTTTGCTAGAATTTTGTTTGGCTAACACAGGATTCTCAGAAGTACTTGTCAATTTGCAGTCTTTTAAATTTTCAATTTGCAGTTTTTTAAATTATCTCATTTGGCTTTTGTGGTGGGAATGATAATGGAGTGGGTTTGGAAGATATTGAAAAGAAACTTTATAAGCAGTAGGTTGGGATGTGAGCTTTAAATTTTCTTTCATTGAAATTTAGGCTTGCTAGATTGACATGCACCCTTTCCTTATTTCAATGCTATGCAGTGTTTCTTCTCTGATTTTATGCTTCTGTATTCCAGTGTGTCTGCGAATGGGAGGATCGTGATAATAAATTTGCTGAAGTTGAGGGCATAATCAGGAGACAGATAAAGGTTTGAAGTTTATCCACCTAGTCATTGGAATCCTATACATGTGCTTTGCAACTTCTAGACTAAATCCAAAATTTTGATGGATTGCTTTTTTTCTGTAGATGTCAGTTATCCCAAGTGTGCAACCTTTTCATGCCATTGCCTATCCCATTGACCCAGTGCTTGCACTTGATATCAGGTATACAATAGGCAAACTTGAGACTTGTGTTGCATGCATGTTTCTAACACGCTTGGCTTCTTTGGTGTAGTCGTAAATATGCTGCTCATTGCTCTCTAATTGCGTCCCGTTACTCTCTTACTGCTTTCAATCACCCTGCACGCTTACCCATAAGGAGCGAGGGTAGGAATGGACGGCTAAGAATTGGGTATGTCTGGATACTTTCCTCCCTCCTGTATAAACTTCTTGTTCTCACCTCTTGTCTGCGTGTGTTTGTTAGGTAGTATGTGTGCTGCTCATCTATCGCTGCATACTCTTAAAATTCTTAGTTTGGCTTTTCAGATACGTGAGCAGTGATTTTGGTAATCATCCTCTGTCTCATCTAATGGGCTCAGTATTTGGCATGCATAACAGAGAAAATGTTGAGGTATGAGATCCAGGACAGTCTGATTTGAATTGAGAGTCTAAGACATCAATTGCTTATATGCAGTTGTAGTGGATAAATGAGCTAGAGATTTGTCTGTAGGTGTTCTGCTATGCATTGAGTCCCAATGATGGCACTGAGTGGAGATTGCGCATTCAGTCAGAAGCAGAGCATTTTGTTGATGTGTCTTCCTTGTCATCTGATATGATTGCAAGGCTGATTAATGAAGATAAAATACAAATCCTTGTCAATCTTAATGGTTATACAAAGGTAACTGTTTTAGATTTTGTTTCACATATAACGAAATTGCAACAGTGAATAATATTTATTATTGTATAAAATAGCCATCATGGTTATTAATCTGCTTGTGAGAGCTACTAACTCAGATATTTATGTATATTTCTAAAATTTGTATCTAAATTATTCTTGAATTATAATCCCTTACTCTGTAGGGGGCAAGAAATGAAATATTTGCCATGCAGCCTGCTCCAATTCAAATCTCATACATGGGTTTTCCGGGAACCACGGGGGCATCTTATATACATTATCTGGTCACTGATGAGGTACAGTTCTATAATATGTTACTTTAGATCATAATTCAACTTTCTCTTGTTCTCCTCCTCTTACTCCCTAATTCTCCCTTTCCCTTCAGTCTTTCTCTTGCTCTTCCTAGCTTTCCTTGCTCTAGTTTTCTTTCCTCTGTTTAAATAACTATCCTTTTGTTGAATGCAGTTTGTGTCACCTTCTTGTTTCTCTCATATATATTCAGAGAAGCTTGTTCATCTTCCACATTGTTACTTTGTGAATGATTATAAACAGGTGTGGTCATAATCCTTTTAGTCATATTACTGGAACAAAATGTTTTCTGTGGGTCTTTTTAATACTTCTACCAATAACATTTGTTTTTCAGAAAAATCGTGATGTATTGGATCCCAACTGTCAATCCAAGAGGTCTGATTACGGATTGCCAGAGGACAAATTTATCTTTGCTTGTTTCAACCAGCTTTACAAAATGGATCCCGACATCTTCAAGACTTGGTTAGTTCATGAAATATTTACATTGTAAATTGCATGAAGATCCTGTATTCTCTTCTGATTTGAATTTAGTTACCGAGATCCTATGGTGATTAAGGAAACAAGCTCAGTTTTCTACTTCTTGAGTTTTTACATGCTTATGAAGAATAAATTTGGCCAATAATATGAAAATATGTTGGATTGCAATGTGATGCTGATAATTCCTTAAAACTATACCGTAAAATGTTGACACAAAGGTTTGTTTTGGTAAATATCTTACAATAGGACCTGCAAAGCTAAATTCAAACAAGTAGGTTATCAAAAAATAGCAAAATCATCAGGTTTTTACTGCAATTGACCTGAATTGGACAATGCTTGAGATTTGCAACTTTGCTAAGTGTTCGTCTCTGACTGTTTTTTTCAGGTGCAACATTCTTAAGCGTGTTCCAAACAGTGCACTTTGGCTTCTCAGATTTCCAGCTGCCGGGGAGATGAGACTTCGGACTTGTATGACATACATTTAATCACTGTGTATATGCTACTCGTCTATTTTGAGCATGTTGAGTTTGTCAACTGATACTGTTATAAGAATTAGGAACTGATAGCATAACCGTTAATGATTTTGACATGTCTAGATGCTGCTCAACAAGGTGTGCTACCAGATCAAATTATATTCACCGATGTTGCCATGAAAGGCGAACACATTCGACGCAGTTCTCTGGCTGATCTATTCCTTGATACGTAAGCGCCTCACCAAAATTATAGATTGACACATTTAATTCCTACATATCCACTCTAACTCAACCCTCATATATGTGCTTCTTATATATGTTTTTAAGTCTCTTTTATTGTTCATTTGGAGGCGCTTATAAGGCAGAGAGATTTTTAGCTCTAGTTGCTGTAATGACATTTAATTTTGGCTTGGAGCAGACCATTATGCAATGGGCATACAACGGGCACGGACATTCTCTGGGCTGGTCTTCCAATGGTGACCCTTCCTCTTGAGAAAATGGCAACTAGAGTTGCTGGCTCATTGTGTTTGGCCACAGGACTTGGAGAAGAGATGATTGTTAGCAGGTAGGCTCTATGTTAAATTACAAACTGAAATTGTGATGGTACAACATCAGAATAACAAAACGGATCGAGGAAATCCTTTGAGAGTTTCCTCATTGCACCATCACTGAACGATGATTTGTATGCTTTCCCTTCTATAGGTTATTTTTCTTCAATTTCCTAATCTAACTCCCACTAACTTGTCTTTAATTGCCCTCGAAATTCACAAAGCTTGAAAGAATACGAAGAGAGAGCTGTGACACTTGCTCTTGATCGTGCAAAGCTCCAAGATCTAACCAATAGACTCAAAGCAACTCGTTTGACTTGCCCTTTATTTGACACGGCACGTTGGGTGAGTAGATTAACTTTTAATCTGTTGAACAGTTACATTGTCTTGGCTCTTTAAATATTATAGATACTGGTGACTTATGTGGTGAAGCACGTTATTTGATGTTATTGTGCCTAATAATGCATTGTGTATAAATATGCTTCTGATACTCGGAACAAATTGCAGGTGCGGAATCTTGAGAGAGCTTATTTCAAGATGTGGAATCTATACTGTTCGGGCCATCATCCTCAGCACTTCAAGGTTACTGAGAACGACTCTGAGTTCCCCTATGATAAGTAGGTATAGTAATTGATATTACAATATATATATATATATAGGGAGGGAGAGAGAGAGAGTAACCAGAAACAGGGAATGTAGATAGCAAACAAACAGGTTATTGAGTTGAGGCTCGGCCTCATGTAGAAATCTCTTGCTGACAAATCTATGGCTGATTCTTACTACTATTTGTGTTGTAACTTTAGCTGTTTGACGGGCATTAAATTCATTCAGCAGAATGAGTTGAACATGGGGGCCAATGAAGGTCACGTTATGAACTCAACCCATAATATATGTATGTTATATAATCTCGCAAGCGAAGCCTAGCTTAGCCTGACTATGTCTGATGTAAACAGAATTAAGAGAGAATTAGGGCGCCTAGTTCTCGTTTCGTTGGATATTTGCTGATGAGTTTCCCTAATAGTTAACATGTCTGCCCAATTCTCATTTCGTTGGATATTGCTGACTAGTTTCGCTAAGTCTCGTTTAGCATATCTGTTCAACTGATAGGAAAGCACTAACAAAAGGATTACGCAGACATGATACACCAACGGGAGGACTAGGATAGGAAAGCACTAATCAGAATAGGAAAACGATTTACATTCGAGTAAAATGTTTTTTATTATGTCATTTATTGAACTCTTTTCAATCACTGACCAAACAGATTTTTATAGATTTCTACTCATAAATTTGAAATGATGTATGGTTATTGCTGATCATCTTTTTTGTTATTTACAATCAAATAAAGAGAGCAAAGAAATAATTTCTTTACCTGAGCTTAAAGAATAACATGCAGAACCAGAACCTGTAGCAGATGAACAAGGATGATAGATCAAGTTATTGCTTTCACAAAACTCTGATGTTTCAAATTCTAACCATCACAAATTTTGGAGAGATAATATAATAGTTGTGGCTCCACGCCGTGCGTTGAGCTTAAGGCGTCCCTTTTATTCAATTTTCTTATTCATAATCAGAGAGGTCAAAACTTAAAAGCCTCATATTAACATCAAAAGCCTTACCCCAACGCACTCCACATGGGCCAAAAAACCAAGGACGAGAACAGAAACAAAATGCTTATATAATGGGTGAGCATCATCAGGTGTTCTCGTCTGTGTCTGAGTTAATTATATCAACTTCCTGATCCTTAAATCTGCAGAAGGTTCAAAGTGAAGCAACTCCTTAGATTTAAGCCACGGCTTCACCACCACTATCGAATCAAACATCCTAATCTCTCTGTTTCTCTCCGTCGCCTCTATTTTCAGATAATACTTGATCCCCGAAACCACCTGCCTCTCCGCTTCCACCACCTCCGAGAACGCCAATTCTCCTAATTCTCCGCCGTCGATGATTCCTCCGAGGCGGCCTCTGTTGAACTCCTTCACTGAGAATCTCCCCAGCTCCTGCACCTCTTCATTTCCAGCCACGTCCCTCACCACGGTTCTACCTCCCACAAATCGTCCTCTGTAGCCACTCACCGCAACTACGAGAGCCAAAACGATCGACAAAAGTAATGTTCTAGAAGCACTCGCCATTTTCATCACTCTCTCTATGTGTGTTCCACTGTTTGGTTTTGATATTTTATGAAAAAGAAAGGGTCAGTCAGCTGGGAGTTTATATAGGAGGGAAAGAGGCACCGACGACGTGCCGCGTATTGTAAACATGTTTCTTAAACGACAAGGCGCATTGAGTGACGCAATAATATAGATGAGATAAAAAAGTGTACTGATAATACGGATGATTTGATGGGTTTATTCTTTCTATTTTGTTTGCTCCAGAAATCTGATCCTTCCGAGAGTTTTTTTGTGGGGTATCTTCTTTCTGTTTCTGTTCTATCTCTCTCTCTCCCTCTTTGTGTTGCTTTTCATGAATGACATAAGATGATAACAAGCGATTATTTGCTTCCAAGTCTTTAATACTTAAGTTCTCATTCATATTTTATTTGGATGACTAGTAGATAATTGGTACAAAATCAGAGTTAAGAGAAGCGGAAGAAGAGGACAGGAAAGCTTGTCAGGGTGGGTTCTTATCGTCTGGGGTAATGGATTTTGTAGTTATGTAATTGATGTAGGGGAAGAGGGTATGTACGTACGTACGCGCGCATGCAGCAGGACAAATGCCTCTTATTTGGTGCGGCTGTCAGTGTCACCCTTTCGTTTCTATCTTCTTCCTTGCCAACCAAAACAATGTTATATTTACTACTGCTACTATATTATACCAAATAAATCGCATATAAAAACAAATTAGCAGTAGCTTACTCTGGTGAGGTTTTTGGCTTTTGGGTATGTTAGAACTTATCTTGAGTTAAGCTTAGGATGGATTGGAGTGGCGGGGTATGGTTGAGGAATGAGATCAGCAAAACAACGAAAAGACAAGGAAATTTGTGTGTATGGGCACAAACTAGTTATGGGCGTTCTTCCACTCCGCTATAGATGGCGAGCTGTCACCTACCGACTCACCGTCGCAGCAATGCCACGACAACGAAGAGGTGATGCAGTGTCACTCCCACACACAGCCTGCAGCTTCACAAATGTGTTAGTGTTCTAAAATTCTCGTGAATGCCACCAACTTGTTTTGGCATATACAAATTAAAACCAGCCTCGGGTTCAAGCCCCAATGAAGAGAAACAGAAAACAATTATCATCAACAGTTTTCAAGATTAGGTTACCGAGTCCGAGATGGCGACAAATTGGGGATAGGTAAATGAAGCAATGGCCTAAAGAGCCGTCCCTTTCTTATTACAATCCCCATTCAAAAAAAAATATTTCATTTCAATATTTTAATTTAGTTAAATATTTTTGTCAAGTTTTGTTCGTGAAAAGATACACCTAAAATATAGATGAATATAAACATGTCAATTTTATTGGACTCATTTAAATATATAAATTAAAATGATAAAAACTAAATTATATGTTTTAAAATTTGAAATGTAAAAATTTTAATTAACTTAAAAAACTAATACGACAACAACTTAGTGAAGGTTAACTTATTTGCGACGTCTGAAAAAGTCTAGTAGAACGCAACCTTACCTTTAATTCATAAAAGATTAAAACAAAAGTGAAATTCATAAAAGAAGAGGAATAAAAATTGGCTAAAATTATAATATGCAATTGTGGAATAATGCCAATAATAAAATTTTTTGGACAAAGACAAATTCCTTTTATGAAAAAAAAAAACTATTAAGCTCAAGACGGGTAGTTTTTGATGTCTAAAAGTAACTTACGACACTCTTCATCTTTGCTAAATTTAAAGCCACCTACCGCATTCCAAGCTACTTCACAAAAAAAGGTCTCTTTTCAGTTTGTAATCAACTTGTTCCTAATGGTACAATCCATCTCATTTGGCCACTTGCTGCAACTGTCCCTATTATTCTAAAGTCTTAGCATTACATAGACTTTAATATCTTACAATAAATGATAGTATGAAATTTTGTAACAAAGAAAATAAAATGAATAGCATTACATAGACTTTAATATCTTACAATATATGATAGTATGAAATTTTGTAACAAGAAAAGTAGGAATTAGCGACGGAAAATTAGCGACGGAAAATAAAACGTTGCAAATTAGCGACGGAATTATGATTTCTGTCAGTAAAATCTACGTGAACAAATTTATTTAGCGACGGACAATAAAACGCAGCAAATTAGCGACGGAACATCTATTTCCGTAGCTAAAATCGACGTGATAAAATTGATTTAGCGACGGTTATAATTTTCTGTCACTAAAAATGGAGGGAATTCGTCCCGCCAATATTAGCGACGGAATTTAGGGACGGTAACGTGTCCATCAGTCAATTCATTTAGCGACGGAAAATAAAGCGTAGCAAATTAGCGACGGAACATCTATTTCCGTTGCTAAAATCGACGTGAAAATTTTTTGGTTTAGCGACGGTTATAATTTTCCGTCGCTAAAAATGGAGGGAATTTGTCCCGCCAATATTAGCGACGGAATTTAAGGACGGTAAGTAAAGCGTAGCAAATTAGCGACGGAATACATATTTCCGTTGCTAAAATCAACGTAAAAAATTTCGTTTACCGATGGAAATATTTTCCGTCGCTAAAATAGAAGGCGGGATAAAAAATTTAAAGGCGGGAATTAAAAGCGGTAAAATAAAATTTAAAAGTGCCGACGGAACTTTCCGTCGCTATTTCTGTTGGTAATTCTTGTTTAAAATACCCGACAGCCCTCCCCCTAGTTCATCTTCTTCTCCCATCTGGTAAGTTCCTCTTCTTTCTTGTTTTCTTTTTCCTCTGGTTTCTTTATTACTCTTTCTTGGTAGGTTTTTTATTGTCATATATAGTATTGATTTATGTGTTGAATTCTTTTTGTTATTGAGGAAGAAACAAGTATTGTTGAAGAAAGTCCATAAGATCCAGTATATGGAAGCTCTCTGAATACTCTACTGAATCCTGATGAGTTTGCATCTTCAATCTTTCTTTCAGCTCTGCTCATCTTTGTGTTAGTTTATAGGCATTTCTTTGATACGGAATTTTGCTTCTTGTATATTTCTTGTAAGTATATTAAGGCTTTAGAAGATATTTCTTAATGCAATATTCAAACAACCATTTTGCCTTATTTGTTTTGAGGGAAATGTATAATCGATAGGTACTTTTTGTTTGGAAGCTTTAGTTTTAATTGCATTTCAGAGGAATCGGAACTATAGAAGGAAGAGTCTTGAAGAACACCTTATCAACGATGATGGGGACATTTTTTAAAAAAATTAATTTTATTTACCGATGGAATTTATTTTCCGTCGGTAAAATGATTGATATTTACCGACGGAAAATAAAATTCCGTCGGTAAAATGATCGATATGTTCCGTCGGTAAATTCCGTCGGTAAACTTACCGACAACTGTTTTAACGATGTCGTTGGCTGTCAGTAATTTTCCGTCGCTATTTTACATTTCCTTCGGAAAACATTCGAATTCCGTTGGTAATTTCCGTCGCTAAACGTCCTATTTCTTGTAGTGTATACACCTTATTCTAGTGCTAGCAAATAGGTCCCAACCAACCATACTCATCAGCATACCTCACATATATACACAATAATCAGTCTTTTAAGGCCTTAAAGTACCTAAACAACAATTTTTATTTATTTAAATTTTCGAACAAGCATATGAGGTAGTCATCTAAGGAAATGTATCACTAATATAATTTCAAAATAATTATAGTTGTTGATGCACCTTAATCACAATTTACATGCATGCTTGTCACTATATGTCCATGATTTACTTTGACATCATCTAAACCTCAAAACCATCAAATTAATAAAAATCTAATTATACTTATTACCCCAAATTAGGGTTCTCCATTAACCTATCTACAAATAAAAATTAAATGTTACATATAGTTAAATAACACCATTAACATAATTAATTTGCACAAACAACAAGATAATTAACCTAAAAATCTCAAAGTACCTTAAATCTCTTTCCAAAACAAATTGTCTACCTAGAAACTCCATGTGTAGGAGTCAAGTAAAAATTTTAAATTATTTTTTGAAAATAAAATTTGAATTATTGTGTTATCCTTCAAATAGCCCTTTCAGATGCCTTTTCTCTCTCCTTGACATTTTTATAAGCTTCCTCTTTGAAAATCTTCAATTTTTAATGTTTTGGATGCTTTTAAAAAATGTATTTATGGAAAATTTGGCTAGTTCAAACCAACATCGACTACTTGATGGTAGAGGTTTGGTTAGATGATATTAGCTCTAGAAGTCTATCTTAAAAGTTGTATAGAAACATCTTAAATTTCTTTAATCATCTCAATCCTACATTCCTATTGAAAGTTACGATGAAAATGTTGAACAGTGCTTGGTGGTTACAACAGAATATACCACATGTTCTTATGAAATGTAAATATTTCCCTTAACTTTTTATAACTTCTTAAATCTCATCAACCCAATGTTTCTACAAAGAGTTACATTAGAAAACTAAATGTTGTTCAATTTTGATGATTAATTGGACTAGTATGTCACTTTATTACACTAGATCTCTTATTTTATGTTCAATTTACTCACATTTTATACCTTCCTAACAATTATACAAATTCAATAATCCAATCAAGAACCTAAAATATAACACTCTGACCATCAAATCATGACTCAAATAAAATCATAATATAAAAATAAGAGACAAATAAATAAAAATAAGAAAAAAATCAGGATTTCACACCCTAATTGGCATACATTACATAAATTCTATTTTTGGTGTACAAACTAAATAAACACTACTTGAATACTCACTATCATTTTAAATCTTATACAATTACTTACCTTATCTGTTTTTTGATTTTATCATGAAAATTCTATTAACATCATTTAAAAAATAATTTTCGAATATATTGATCAAACAATTTCCTAAATTTGCTTAACACAAATCTGCTTAGTAGGACAAATTGGTTTACCTACAAGCTCGAATAAGCTTAACTGTCTTCTTAAGATTTATAATTTTTTTAATTTTTATAACTTTTAAATTTACCTCATCTAATATCTATGACTAACATCCTAAACAATGTTTAATAGTGATATTAAACTAAATCAATATACTTATTCATCAAATTTTCTTTTTCCTTAAATATTATTATCATAATCAATTAATCTTACACTTTGTCGACATCTAACAATCTCTCCAATACTTTAGTCTCACAAGTATCAGATTTGAGTTCTTTAAATTTCTCAAGACTTCGTACTAGAGACACAAAATTATTTGACAATAGGATTTACTATCAACCACGAGTGTATTCGTGCTGTGAACATACACAGGATACCCTCAATAGCTCCACTTTTTGCCTGTTACGACTTTAAAATGTCTAGAGAAGGCCTGTCATGCGAGGACAAGTATATACCATTTTCGATAAAGAATTGTTCTCCTTATCTTATGCACGAGTAGTCGTTCAAGCCATTCGAAGTCTGAATCCACGCATGCGAGAGCATAGCTGATTGGAGTGAGTGCAGCTATAAACTGTGAAAACTTGAGCCTCTTGTGGGGTTTTGATTGAAGGTGATTGGGTCGGTCGTACTAGGCCCAAGTTCAAACTTAGAAAGACACATGGATCGATCAGTCCATTCTTCAACGTTGACCTAATCCCTACAGGTATTTACTATATAAATTCATTATCTCACCATGAAAAAGGTACGACTTTAGAACCCTACTTTTCTCTACACACAACTACCAAAATCCTGACAAAAAGATTAACTTTAGCGTCGGAGGGGCCTACGGGGAACCAACCCCTGGCGTGCCTTTATTTGTTTTGCAGGTATTTTCTAGCTGAAGTTATTCAGATTCAT
>JANZXV010000009.1:14459493-14472577 GCA_027576455.1 Erythroxylum roigii
TATTAATTTTGGTGACAATCAAATAATAATAATCTTAGAAATAAATGAATTGTTTTGATAAGTTTGTTAAGTGTGTAAAAAATTATAAGTAGCACAAAAAACACAGACGAAGCAAAACACAAAAGAAGCAAAAACACAGATGAAGCAAAACACAGACGACACGTCATCACAGAAAAAGCAAAACACAGACGAAGCAAAACACAGAAGAAGCAAAACACAGATGACACGGCATCACAGAAGAAGCAAAAACACAGACGAAGCGACAAAAATCAGACGATACAAAATAGAAGATACGTTAGAACGTCAGACAGTTAGTTAGTTGGAGTTAGTTATAGAACTCAACTAAATAACGATTTTTGGAAGAAACAAGAAGCAGTTTTTTTCAAGAAGCAGTTGGAGACTTAGGCTATAAATACTAGTCCTAGTCAAAGACTGAGAAAAAAACTAGTTGTTGTATTACTTAAAGTAATTCTGTATTCAAAGTGCAAAACAAGAGAGCAAATACTACTGTAACGAAAAGCTCACAACATCTTTCTAGTGAGAGAAAGAAAAGGTTAAAGCTTGGAGAGGCTAAGATAGCAGAAAGAATACTTTGTGAAAGAAAATGAAGAGGCTCTGGAAGGAAAACGAATACCTGTAAATTTGAGAAGTATAGTGAAATCTCAGAAAAACTTTGAGGACTAGATGTAGCCCAAGGTTTAGGGTAAACCAGTATAAAATAGCGGCGTTTATTCTCTAACTGTACACTTTATTTTTCTTGTTGTTAGACAAAAATTACTTGCGATTCAAAAAGTATCAACTTTAGCAAAGTGTCTTTAGTATTCATTTGATAGTTCAAAAAGTTTTTCAAGAAACATCAAAAGATTTGTAGTTTAGAAAAGATTACACAATTCAACCCCCCTTCCTACGTATTTTGTATACTTTATGTGATTCCTATATTAACAAGTGATTTACTTCAGTTGGGATGTTTAGACACTGACTTGCTAGCTTTAACTTTTGGTTTACAAGTTTTTTGATCAAGGAGGCCTTGTAGTGAATGGTCTTACTCTCATAAAGACCCTCCAATTTCTTCAACATCTCGAAAAGGATTAGACTCTTGAGATACATGGTTAAATATGTTGATATTAATCTAAAATCTAACAGTTCTCAAGGTTTTTCACTTCTTCTTTTTCCACTCTTTATCTATCATCTAGTCCAATGTAGACAGGACATCGTCTCTTATAATTTTATGTGCATTAATTAGATCATAGAGATCTTTGCAATATAGGAGATTTTCTATCATAAATCTTTAAAATGAGT
Organism: Erythroxylum roigii; assembly: GCA_027576455.1. Classification (NCBI taxonomy): domain Eukaryota; kingdom Viridiplantae; phylum Streptophyta; class Magnoliopsida; order Malpighiales; family Erythroxylaceae; genus Erythroxylum; species Erythroxylum roigii. Next base: position 14,460,793 of record JANZXV010000009.1, read on the forward strand.
AGTTGGTCGATGTTAACTTAACCATAAAGTTATTGTTACTTTCCATACCTACGACTTTAATACAAGTTGTTGGACTCCAAGCAATAACAATCACAAGTTCAGACTACTCAAACAATATAAATGACTGAAAGAAAATATTGAACACATTATTTTAATCAACAAGAAAATTCCACTAAATCAAAAATAGCAAGGTACAAGCATTTGAAATTTTGAGTTATTGACTCTAGCTCAAGAACACCTGTAACATCCCGTGTGCTATATATACATAAGAGAATTTTTCTTCTTTTCCTCATTTTCTCATAATTTCATTTTAACCACCCTCCCAACAGTTACTATTCATAAATTTCCTCTCTCTAACCATTCTTCACCGCCAGTGACTCAAACCGATTAGTGTTATATACTAATCTCTTCCTCTCAATGAGCCCATCACAACCATACCCATTTTAGCCACCATCGTCGCTAGAATCGTTGCAAAAATCAAGGAGAAAAATTGACGAAAAATGTCAATCGTCGATTTGTTACTTCCGGTGGTTGTTACCAGTCACCACCACTACTATTCGACTTATTTCGACATCAGGAACAAAAGTACTATGGTCTCGTCCCCAGCTGCAGCCTAGGTCGCCGCCAATTGACGGAAAAAGAATTTAGGGTTTCAACTCATTTTTCTTCAATTAGTTTAAATTTGTTGAGAATTTAAGTATGTTGCTTTAGAGAAAGTTTTTCTACTCATCAAGAGCTTTCATTTGGCATAAAGATCTTTGAATTCTGAGACTAAATATTTTTCGATGATCGGGGGGAATATTCCAATAACCAGAGGAATATTTTGATCACCGGAGGTACTATTCCGACAACCATTTTCGTCACTTTTGCAAAATTTTTTTAAAATTATACTGATCATTTTCTCTAAAGAGCTATAGTGAGATTTCAACGGTTTGTGAATTAAAAATCACAAAACGTTTAGGCGAGAATAGAAGAAATTTTTTAATTTCATAAATAGACTACTTAGGCAATACGAATGATACCTAAATTGTTATTTGAGTCTAATAACTCCTAATTAGCACTGATTGAGATATTTTCTTTCGATTTACTAGGTATAACAGGAGCGAGACCCATCAGAAAGTTCGGACGGACGAATTCGGTTATCAGGTAAGTTCATACCGACTTACTGTTACCGAATTTGTACTAGCAAATGAATAATATTCAATGCTGGTATAGATGACAACATGTTGCAATACATAACCACATTCATATGCATGTGCGGGGACGGATCCAGAAATTTTTTTGAGTGGGGGCAAAATTTTACTGAAGGCACAAAAATATTTTAGTGGGGGCAAAATTTTAATGAGAGCAAAATTTTAATTTTTTTATAAGTTAAAAATTTTAAAAAATAATTTTTTTAGGTAAGATGTTTTGGAGCCAGTGGGGGCAAGTGCCCCCACTTGCCCCCACTGTGGCTCCGTCCATGTGCATGTGTATCTTATATATACATATATTGATCGATACTTATATATTTATATAGCGAACGCATATATACAGTAATGCGTATCTGCTTTAGTATAAGCCCTTATATTGAATTAACTGAGTAGATGTGTTGGGTTGGGTATGGCATTCATGCGTTAGTCATTGCACAACTGAATGTTTACTTGATAAATTGCATGCTTAATAATTTGATATGTATTGCTATGTTCGATTGTGGGGAAGAAAAGATATGTAGGTCGTGCCCCTTGATGGGTATGCATCATGGCCAAATGTGTATTGATTATGATTATGAAAATTGTTTTGTTTATGATATTGAGATATATTATAGGCTGATCTTGGTTGATGCTTAGCTCTCGATCTGACCCTTATTTATGATGCTTATGATCTTGGAAGCTTTGAGCATGGGCTGGTCTGTTGGTGATGCTTGGCTCCCCACAACCCCTTTGGATTAAGAGAGTCTTACAACTATATGAGTCTAAGAGCATAACTGGGTCATTGGTGATGCATAGCTACCCATAGTCATTCGAGATTTAGATTTAAGAGGGCTTACCTTTGAGATTAAGGTCCTACAGATATTCTCCCCCATAATTTATTTATGTTGTTGATGTGATTGGATGTATAACATGATGTGTATGTATTTCGATATTCATGCATGACTGTGCACATAACATTGGGTATCGTAGGATGGTGTGATCTAACTCAGCGAGGTATGACTCCCCTTAACTTTATTTTTTTCAGGTTAGCTACCACCAACTTCTCACCAGTGACTCCCATGACGTGTCCGCTGCGGCTTTCCTACGTTTGTGTATGTTCTTTATTTATTTTCATTTATCTTGTATTTTAGCGTCCGTAGTGACATGATTTCATGAGATGTAAAACTTCTTTTTGACGTGCACTATTGTGATTGTATGGTATGAACTTGCTGCGTTCTTGGAGTTTGAATTTATTTTTTCACTAGTGGTAGGCTTACTTGTGATCTAGGGTTTTAGAACCTCAATCTCACGTGCCGGTTATGCGCCAGTTTCAGGTTGCAACAACACCTCACAAAACAACCACAATAATCTCTCTACTTAGCTTTAGGATTGAGTAAAAATTAATATATATACACCAATACTACTCTTAGCTAATCTTAGAAATTAAACTCCGTTAAAATTGTTGTTGGATAATGCTATTTTAACTCTAAAACTCTTATTTTTTCAAGTATTTTTGTTTCATACAACTTGTCTTTCAAACTTATCTTTTAATCTCAAAAGGATAAGATTTTATACCACACACGGTTGCTCCACATAACCATGTGTGATGACTGTGTTCAACTTTTAAGCTTCAAAGCTCGATGTCACGGGGTTACACGGTCTAGGTGACTTACATGGACGACAGACACAGTCATGTCTATCAACAACATGAGCATGTTTGACTCTATATAGGCATGTTTATCCTCAAGTTTCATAATTCAACTCGAACATAATTACAGAAGCTTATACGTTTATCCACATAACTTTGTTCATCACGTGTATAATCCTAACATGAACATTTGTTCCAGAAGCTGTTTCCAATTATCAGTTTCTACCTTGAATTCGTCTGATCTTTGTTCTTTTTGAGCTAAGATAGCTAACACCTCCAAAGCCCAAATAGAATTGATCTAACGAATATGTTTAAATCAGGGCTCGATCCACAATGGGCCGATGGTAAGATGCTTGCGTTTTTCAGCCAACCTTGATAAGTAGCAATTTCGAGTTAAAATGGTTTTTGTTACAACTACTGGTTACTTTCTCCGTCTGAAGTTTTGAACATCCGAGATTGGTTGAGCGCTCTTCATATTCTTCTGTTCATGTTAAACAAGACTTACCCTTGCGTTAAGTTCATACTAAAATGCAACTTTATACTGCTTTTTTGTTATTCCTTGCTTCCTGCTATCTATCTCAACGCATATGCAAGATCAAGCTCGAAAAAAGAGTTACTGCAATAATTAACGGGAGTACATGATAGTCTGATACGGCATACCACTTATGACTCTGGTTTACATATGGAAATATGATACAAGGAGATTTTTTTTGGAATAACCAAATATATAACATTCTGAAGGACAAAATCCACGAATACCATGAGGGGTGAAGATGAGAGTACCTCCTTATTGACTACCTCGGACGATATACTTTTACTTTAAAAGAAAATCCTACAGTACTGGGAATCCAAGAAGACACAGCATTAACACGCGTTGTGGAATTGTATACACTACAAAGCGCCGTGGAGGTCCAGTACAAGTGGTCATGAGAGCAATAGCAATGACCAGAGCCATGAAAATTTTCATAAAATGCGAACTGCCCTCTTCCAATTCAGAGCAACAGACTTTCCCCATACCCTTGTTCTTCACCTTCTTCCTAAAGGAAAAATGGACTGATATGCAGAGGAAATGTAGATTAGCTCTTAGGTCAAGTCAAGTAAGAATATGAATTTATTAAGCGTCCCTTTCGTTGACGAACTCATAAGTTTACAGGTCCATGCTAGGTTCTGTGGAAAAGTATGCATCGACAAACGTATTGACATCAAGTGAAAGTGAAACATCAATCTTAAGGGCTAGGCGGTAAGCTTCCTATTATTAGCGATGCAATCATATTTTTACATATTTTTAGAACCTTTTATTTAGTATCTTGCATGTGTTTTATAGATATCTATGACCTATTTATCATGTTTTATAATTATTAGAGCATTAGACACATAAAATACAAAAAGTCCTTAATAGGTTGAAACTAACACTATTTTTCAGTTTCTGGCAGATTTAACATTTGGACATTTGGGAATTTTTATCTCGGGATTGGTGCATTAGAAAATTCTAAGATTTGGGAGGCATAATCTTGACTCATTGAAGAATATTTCTCCAAGTTTCAAAATTTTTCGAGCTGTCATTTGAGAGTAGAAATTTTTAAAAACTGACATAAAGTTGGAGACGTACAGTTTGACCTCTTGAGCTTCAAAAATTCATATATGAAGATCCAACCGTTGGATTTTTACGATCCAAAGCTCAAATTGAAACTGACTCAGTGATCTTTCTGATGACCAATTTTGAACCCTCTAACTTCTATATTTTACTTTTTATGGTTAATCGAAATTGGTCCAGAAATAAGACAGCATAACTAGTCCGAGAATAATCAGAGTTTGGGGCAAATTTTGAATTGCTTGTAGTGATGAACCAGTCCATAGACGACTTGAAGAGAGACCCATCTCGATGTAGAGCAAGCCTAAAAGAAATCCAAGAACAGCTCAGCCCACGAAGAAGCCCGAAACAGGTTCAAATTCAGGTCTTAAGTGCAGGAATGTGGATGACGGCAACAGCTTTTGGGAGATTTATATTTATCACAATCAAAAAAAGATGGGCGACAGCAGAGGCGAGGGTTTTTGGTGGCTTGAGCTGCAGGCGTGGACTAACGTGGGAGGTGTGTTTTTGCTGGAGCTGATTTGGTTGCAAGCTTGTGGACGTTGTTCATGAAGAACTCCAATGTTAAATGATCAAATTAGCTACAGTAGATAGAGAATAGTGCTATGCGTGGCTAACCTTTTAATCTAGACAAGGTATCCACCGTTTGATTCATGTAATTCGTGAGACTCCCTTGATTTAATTGCTTTTGTTTATCTCTTATGTTTGTTTGATCTCTACGCTTTAATCGATTTATTATCACCGTGTTTGTTGATTAATGAGGCTTATTAATTGATCGACTTGGTGATAAATTGCCGAATAGATTAGTTAATTCATGATTGTTGTCTATCGAAGTGGCAAATTAATTTCAATTAAGAAATTAATGAGATTAAATAATTTAGTCTAAATATATTGTGACTTTTCCGATTCTGTTGGTTAAGAAAAAGGTCCATTAGAGCCTAATGCTGCCATAGATTATATTATGCGAAACTTTTCTCGGAAATAGTCTAATTGGTTAGGGTAATAATCTGCGAAGCTTTACTCGGGGTTATCAAATAATTACGAATGGATTGGTCGATATGTGTTGTTCACTGTCTACTATAACTTTTTTCCATAAGAATGAACAAAATTTATATTTTTGAGTCTATGATCGAATTATAGTATCAAATGGAAGATTACCTTGGCTAGACATTTCTTTATATTGTTTTTGATCTTCATTTGTAATTTCCTTTCGTGTTCTAAAATTAATCAATCCTAAATCAATTCTTTTCATTTTTTCATTTTTTATTTTATTGTTTCCACACAAATAAACAATTGCTACATTGGTTTTTGTCGTTTGACCTTATTCACCATTTTGCTCGCTTAAGTGTTCTACAATATAAATTTATTTTTTCTAGTTTGACACGCCATCAAATTTTAGCGTCGTTGTCGGGGACCAGTGTTTAAGTTTTTGTTTGTTTGTGTTGTTAATCATTTTTTTCTAGTTGTTTGCATGCGGCATTGTGTTTCTGCAAGTGATTTATTATTTGATTCGGAGATAGAGAAGTCCGCAAAACAACTTAGGAAGGTTACTAAATTGCGTAAGAGACAAGCTTCTAATTCTGCGCAAATCTTGCCTGACCAAACTGAGAATTTGCCTACCTTTGAGACCGATTTATTGGAAGATTTTGAAGAAGCAGCGATGGCAAATCAACAACCTATTCCACCTACACAACCTGCCTGAAATCGAGCTTCTGCAACTCTGAGGGATATGCTTGCACCACCAGTAGAGGATCAACCTCTATGTATACAGTATTAGGCTGTAAATGATGGGTTTGAGTTGAAGGCTGGGTTAATTCAGGCCTTGTCGAAATTTCATGGGTTACCTTCCGATGACCCGAACAGACATCTCAAGGATTTTCATTTGGTATGTTCTGAATTCAAACCGAGAGGTATTACATAGGATCAGTTGAAACTGCATGCTTGCCCCTTTTCTCTAGAGGGCACAGCTAGAGACTGGTTGTATTATCTTCCGGCTGGGATGGTGGATACATGGCCTGATTTGATGCGATTGTTTTTAGAAAAATACTTCCCAGCTTCCAGGGCTGCTAATATACGCCGAGAGATTTCTGGCGTCAGATAAAGAGATACAGAAAATATGTATGAATATTATGAGAGATTCAAGAGGCTTTGCACAAGTTGTCCTCAGCATGGAATTACAGAGCAGCTCCTTATTTAGTACTTCCATGATGGGATATTACTAAATGATAGGAAGATTCTTGATGCTACTAGTGGGGGAGCCATAGTGAACAAAACATCTCAGGAGGCCAGAAGCTTAATTGTAGCAATGACCGCAAATCTTCAGCAGTTCGGGTATCGTTCGGAGACACACACTCGAGGTGTACATGAGGTAAGTAGTTCTAAACTCGAAAGTAGACTTGAAAAGATTGTTGAATTGTTGAAAAGACAAGTTATTAATTCTTCCAATGCCAATAATGTCAATGCAAATGCCGTAAACATGGGACCACAAGTCCCTATTTGTCACATTTGTGGATTTCAAGGTCATTTTACTGATGCTTGTCTGACTTTGCAAGATGATACTGTGGAAGCTAGAGTCCACGCGATCAATGATAATTGTAGCGTCAGCCCCAACAACAGTAACAGTAGCAGCATCCAAGGCTTAATTATGGTGACCGAATTTCCACCTTGGAGGATCTCATGTCACAGTTGACTACGGCTCAATTGACGACCAATACACAATTACAGAGTTTGGTTCAATTTTAGACTGATTTCAGCATATTTTCAGGCTCAGACTAATAAAAATTTTCAAGAGTTAAGGGACCAAATTAGTCAATTGGCCGCCGCCCAAAATCAAGGGAAATTGCCCTCTCATCCTACTGTCAATCCTAGGTAGAATATCATTGCCATTACCTTGCGTAGTGGAAAAGAAATTGAAAGTGTTGGAGGATCGTAGAAACTTCAACATGACCATCTTGAAATTGTTGAGCCAGAAAAAGAATTTGAAATCGAGGAAATCGTGACAGCTAATCCAGAAAGGCCACTATTCCCACATAGGTTGGCTAAGAAGAAGAAATTGTAGAATGATGAGGAGACTTTAAAGATTTTTGAGAAAGTAGAAATCAACATCCCCTTTCTCACGTTGCTTAGACAAACACCAAGGTACCACAAATTTTTGAAGGACTTGGTTACTAGCATGACCAAGATGAGAGGCAATCAGTGTGTGGTGATGAGTGAGAACGTCTCAGTAGTGTTGCAGAGCAAGTTACAAATAAAGGAAAAGGACCCATATGTGTTTACCATTCCTTGGAAAATTAACAATGTTGGTATAGAACAGGCTATGATAGATTTAGGGGCTTCTATAAATCTTATGCCGTTTTCTATTTATACTACATTAAATGCTGGTCCGTTGAAGCAAGATGGTGTGAATTTAACACTAGCTGATCGTGCCACTAGGTACCCCGAAGGATTGTTGGAGGATATTTTAGTGCAAGTAGATGATTTAGTATTTCTTGCAGATTTTTATGTGATGAGAATGGAGGATGAGGTGTTACCTGTGTCTAGGATGATGTTATTAGGACACCCATTTTTTAGCACTTATAGGACAAAAATTGATGTTTATGGATGATAAGTAAATTTAATTGCACATATTTTGGACGTAATTATTGTTAAGGTGTTGAAATTATTATCCGAATTTAATGGAATTGTTCTATAATTGTTTACAGATGGTTTTCAACACTCTAAGGACGAAAAATGATCAAAAAGATGCAAAAAAATGAAAGAAATCCGAAATCCCCAATCTGGCAGAAATTCAGAGATTAGGCGTGGGCACGCCTAAGGATGGAATTTGGAGTCTGCAGAAATTCCAGAATTTGATTCCAATTAAAACACAATCTTTCAAGATCCTCTTACCCTCTTTCCAAGAAGTCTCCCACCGAAAATAGAATTACACCTAATCTAGACAAAATCAAGAGAAAATAATGAGGAGATTCACATCAAATAGGAAGCTTGGATAATTGCCGCACATATATATAAAGACATATGAGGCTTAAAAGGGGGAGGGGGGAGGGGGAGGCTATCGTAGGTTTTAGGTTAGGTTTAGAATGGGATTTCTTTTCTGCTGTTTTCTTGCTGTTGTCTTTACGTTTCTGCACTTTTTCCTTTCATGTTTTCGTTTCTTTCTTTAAAGAACCAGGTATGGAGACATATGGATTTGTTATTTCTTTTGATTTCAATTCAAGTATTAGTAGCTAATTTTTTTATCTTGGTTGAGGGATCCATGTTACATGTTAAGTGAGATTTTCTGGATGCTTTTTATGATTATTGATGAACATTGGATATTTTCATATCTGTTTTTTTAATTGAATTCGTTAGTTTCTAGGTGCGCAACTGATGCGGTTTCGCAAGTTCACGGGTCTCAAGTAGTACAGTATAATATCGTCCCACATGGAGTAATTGTGTAAGTACCAGGGTTGGATCACTGACTAAGCGATTGGGTAGGATTGAGAAATTAAATTAAAAGAAAATTTAACTATCAAAATAAATAAATAGATAAAACCGATGGCGATTGTGTAAAAATGGGGAAATAAAATAAGAAAATTAACTAGCAAAAATAACAAAATCAAGCTAAAGAAATTTGCGAATTTTTCTAGGCGTTAATTCGAATGGAATGTGGTAAGCTTCAAGGATGGTTCCACTTTTAGCGTTTTCTATGGACTTTACCTGGATTAATTTATTAGGCGAATTTTGGTTGATAGAAGGTTGAGCCTAGAGTTTCTTAGATCCTCTTTCAAGTTATCAAAGGAGTATTATGCAATAATCCTAGTCTACTATCGTAGCCTAGCAATCAACCATAACCCATTAAGTTCTTTGCTAACCTAGTGTTTTTCTCTCATAAATTCAGTTTATGTCTAAATCTGAAATTTATAAGTTCTCTGTTTAGAGTTCTGTTATCAATTTTCACCTATCAATTCTTCAATTAACAACTAACGTCAAGTAACGGTTGGCCAAACACAATACCAGCAAAAATCAATTTCAAAACAGAGAAATCAAAACCAAAAATTCATACAAATAAATCAACCGAGATATAGTCCATAAAATTAGCTAAAAGCTTCAGCCCAACCTTGAAGCTTCAGGGAAGCTACTCAATCATAATAGGATGAAGACCACATAAATCAAGATCGGCAAACAACATTAGAACAAATCAAATAATAAAATAGAGAAGGAATAATCCCTTTTTTGTGTCACTTTTTATTTCTGCTCACTGCGTGCGTTGCTGCGCCTCTGCTTGGTCTGCGTTGTTTTGATGGTCTGAAGCTCCACTCTAGCCTCTGTGTGATCTCCTTTGGTTGGTCTCCCTCTTAGCTTTTCGTTATTCTCTCCCCAAAACCGAGCTGGAACGTTCCTTGCTTCCCCCACCTTGCTTCCACGTTTTCCTCTCAGATATTGCCAACACATGTAATATTAGTGGAAATTGGAAAACGTTTTTGTGTGATTGAACATCCAAATATCGTCAGTAGAGAGAGTTGGTGTAATAGAATGAAAATAGCGTTGGTGTTGCATGTAGAGAGTGAGTGGAGAGAGCTTTTGGTGAATGGCCCCCTCACGTCTCTTTAGAGCTGGTCCTCCCCTCTGCCTTTTTCTTTTTGCTGTCACGTTATTCTGAAACCACCAGCAGCTCCTTAATTTTTTTGTTGCCAAACGATGCGTTTAAAATGTCCTTAGTTGTCAACCAATGCTCCCCTCCTTTTTGTCACGTTGATAGCCAAAAATGTCCAAGTGAGTGCCCAGCTTTTTGTGAGTAAATAATGTGCGTGAATGTTTTTTTGAGTGGAGAGTTCAATCCTTGAAGAGTGAATGCTGGAGTAACGTTGTGGTTGATATGTGCTTAATTGTTGATATTTTTAATTATTTTTACTTAGCGATTATTAATACAAAAATGCTTAAGATATTCACTTTAATTTATATTTGATTTTAGGTACAATTCAGGAGCAAAGAAATTAAAATGAATCAAAAATACCTTATTTAGGACATTTTCCGAAGATCAGTACTCGTTTATCTTCATGAAATGGATAAAAAAAATTAGAAGACAGAAATTGAAAGACAAAGAGGAGTTGCATTTTTATTGGGAAATCAGCGTTTTAAATTGAAGCTTGCGTTTTAACAGCAACGTTGGACAGCAAATTAAATGCACTCAAAGGAGCAGCGGAGACATCCAACGAAAAGCAAAGCAGGCGTTGAATGAAGAGACGCACAAGAGCAAATTGAATTAGCTAGTGGGAGACTTGAAGCAATTAAAGCATGTGAGGGCAGACAACGCAACAGTGGTGGCGTCCCAAGAATCAACTACAGTGAGGAGAATAAAAAGCACGCACGTAAGGGGAGCAAACACGCAGCCAAGGGTTTTAATTGAGGAGCATAGTATTTGTCCAATCATGAACAGTGGACAGCCATAAAACACGCAGCAAATTAATTAGTGAGCTAAAAAAGCAGGAGGCAAGACGTAAGAGCACGCACAAATTAATTAAGAGCAAGAGAGGAAGCAAGTGGCGGCGCTGGAGACTAGAGCGGGCTGGAAGCAGGCACGTGGGATTAGAGCAATTAATTGAACGCAAGCTAGGAATTAGCGCATAAATTAGGGAGTGAGGACAGCTGGAGGAAGGAAACATGCGCTTGGCAGAAATAAATAAAAAAGTGATTCACGCAATACAGGGAGGGGAGGAGCGCATAATAAAACAGAGGGAGCTGAGTGGCGGCGGCAGCAGAGGAGCAGCGCAGGCGTTAGCGCTGGCAGCTGCGGCTTCGGCTTGACGCTGGAGAGTTGGTGCGGCTGAAGGGAGCTGGCGAGACGCAGGTGTTCTGGTTCAAAGCACAGTGAAGAGAAGGCATCCTCCGGTGGAAAGAAAGCAGAAGGTTTTAGGAGGTTGGGAAATTTAATTGTCAAATCAATGAACAGTAGAGTGAAGCTTTGGGCAGAAATAAATTAAGGACAAAATCAAAGGGTTTTTGGTTAGGGACAAAGATGGAGACTCAAGCAATTTTTCATAAAATACCTATGAAGGGTTGAATATTCCGAAGCCGGTTCGGAGGTAAAATTGACGCCGACGATTCGGGTTAAGTATTATTTTAATTATTTTGTTGTTTATTTCTCTCATTAGAAATTGATTGTATTATCTGATTTTAATTGATTTGGGTTTTGTGTATGGATAATCGGATTTTCGTTAATATTCGGTTATTTGTATATGAACCCGATGGGTATTGTGAATTGATGATTTTAATGCGTTCATTGAATTGCCAATTTCAAACCCATTGCTAGAATTTTAATATAATCCGTAATTGTTGTGTTGAAATTCATGTGTAGCGACTAATGATTCGTAATCATTAGGGATAACATGACCT
>JANZXV010000009.1:14500568-14513482 GCA_027576455.1 Erythroxylum roigii
AAAAAAATTAACTTTTTTTAAAATTTCGGCGGGCCCAGTGCCCCACCGGGCCAAACGTAGCTACGTCCCTGCTTATAAACCAGCGAGGAGATTAGTAACTGGGTCCGTCGATAGATTTCCTGATCTAAAACCTAAAAAAGTTAGTTTTAACAATTAATTTAAGTAAATTTTTAATAAATATGTGAATAAATTTTTTAAAAAAAATTTAGACAAAAGATCTGTTACAGACAACCAACTCTCTAAGCATTTGGGCTATCAATAACCATGGTAATGATGCATCATATAGGCCTCAGCCCTCAAGTTGAAGACTTCCTCATTCCCTTATCGGTGCTATCTTTTTCAAGTAAATGATAAAAGTGAACATGTCATGTCCTATACATATGTCTTTATTTATATGTTCGCCTCTGTCAACTTTTGCTGCTTTTCTTCGTCGTTTGTGATACCTTCAAATCTTTTTAAAGGATGTGTCGATCATATGATGAAAATGAGATAACGTTTATTACCACCAGATGAAATAGCTTTCTTAAGTTAAAATATGGTATCAGGCTGGAGCGAAGCTTGAAGATGTACTGTATGGAATACCTTCTTTTATGTAGCTCATTGAACAAAGTTCAACATTACTAAATTCACCGTCTAGTATTTATATGAAACTTAGATGCGCCCTACAAACCAGGAGGGTGACAAAAAGCGCTATTTAGTTCTGACAGCATGCCGCCTTAGTAGGAGACCGTTCCATTCACATCAAAAGACAACTTGTGCAAGCTAATCTTAATGCTCTCTTCTCCATTATTACAACTGCAGACATACATGCTCACCATAAGAATCCATGTCTCCTCCCTAAACTCATTTATGTACGATAATACAAGGGGATTTTTCTTTTAAAATTAGAATTCATTTTCGAGGATTCTACTTATGACAAATACAAGATAATGCTTTAGAGCTTCTAATCATTACCTAAAAAAGATTTCCTATAATAATAATAGTGAATTATGCTAATTAATTATGGCAAGTGTCTAGTATTCTTTGATCCCAAAGTGTTATAGAAGCTACAATTGGCATTTGCAACCATACATCATACCAAGTAAAACCACCAAATCAGGAATTCGATCTAAGTAGCCTAAACCCTAATAATAAGGTGATGAAAACAAAAGAAAGAAAATTAGTACTCCTTCCGATTCATAATAAGTACTCCCTCTGATTCATAATAAGTGTCATTTTAGATATATTATAATTATTCAAAAAAAGTGTCATTCTTGACTTTGTATACATGTTTATAATTTTACTTCCAAAATTAATCTTTAATTTCTCTCACATCTTAATTACACAGATTACACAGATTATATTTTCAAGGCACTTTAATATGTAATTAATAAGGGTATATCAGACATTTCATTAACTTTCTTAATAAATGTGCATTCTTCTAAAACGACACTTATTATGAATCGGAGGGAGTATCGTTTTAGATACATTTTAATTATTTAAAATAAGTGTCATTCTTGACTTTGTATGCATGTTTATAATTTTACTTCTAAAATTAACCTTTAATTTCTTTCTCATCTTAATTACACAGATCACAAAACGGAGGTCACGTGGTAACTTTATGGGAGTATTAATAAGAGTACATCTATAATTTCATTAGCTTTTTTAATAAACGTGCATTTTTTTAAAACGACACTTATTATGAATCAGAGGGAGTAGTATTTTACTTAAAATGTGTAATTAATGAATAACTAAGTTTAATATATACTCAAAAAGGTATTAGGGTGTGAGTCTTTGGCTTCAGTAAAAACAATCAAACCTAAACATGGCAAGGTACAATTGACAGTGGCACATCAGACGAGTGAGAAGGGAGCACAAATCTTATCATAACATTGGTGGCTCCAAAAAGTGAAAGCATCAGGTCCTGTGGTCAGCCTTTGGAAAATTAAGTCAGTTCACTACAAGACAAGGTTTAGGTCGAGCATGCTTGAGCTAGCGAGTGGACTGCATTATTAGGTGGGCATGGGCAGTTTATGATTTCCCAAATCATTCTGGATTAGGGTGACTTGTAATGATTGTAGGTAATTAAGATTCTTTTGATTTTATCATTCAATTTGGTTATAACAATATAACTGATTTCAAGTTAACTTTATTTTTATTAAATTCATTGTCTAGTTGATTATTTTCTCAATTATTTAAAATGAATTTTATAATTATGGAAATCTTATTTTCTCAATGCCAAACTTACTTTTGTTAGAGTTCAGATCTCTGTCTAATATTATGGTGTCTTATTGTGTCCAATAAATCTCAACCATTTATTTATGTGAGGTTCGCATGGGACCCGTGTGGATCCCACAAATAAATGGCTGAGATTTCATGAGACAGAATAAGGCAGAGTAAAACTGGATAAAAGATCTGATTTCCTTTTGTTGTGTTCAGATCCTTTATCTAATATTATGATCACTCGGCTCCACCTCACTTCGTAGGGCATAAATGTCATAAAACTCTTCTCTCTTAACAACCAAGACTTGAAGTCAGTTTGTTGTAATGGTTAAGAGTCTAAGAATCTAGGACTAAGGGAAAGGGACCACTAGTTGGTGAAGGAAAAAGAAAAGGGGAAAACCTTAAGCATGAATGGCATGTGTAGGATTCGAGTAGTTTATGTCATGGGTCTAAGTTTTTCCTCTGATTCATTAATGGCCATTGCAGTCGACATCTTCATTCAATCTTAAAAATGTAAAAGAAGAGTGAATCCAATGGCTTCAATTCATTGATTAAGCTCCTTTTTCGTTGAATCCAGTATAGGACCACCAGTCCAAGAGAGGTGAAAAACAGGGGGAGGGGACCAACCGAGCTTCGGTCATGCCCAGTTTTTGTGTTCACTTCACGAGAAGCTGACACAAGGCATTTTGATGTCCGAGGTGAAAAGGCCAAGTCCTGCAAAGGGGTTGCACTTAGTTTATGGACTATGGAGTTTGATTACTACTGGACTGACCATTTCATTTCATTTCATGGCTTCTTTTTGGGTGCAACAGTGTCAGGAATCACATTCACACCTTTTTCTTTTCGAGTTTTCATGCTATCATTCATCTCATCCATGCCTTCTACTTCCATGCAACTTGAGCCTCACCTGTCACAAACATCAAATATGAAGTGCGTAATTTTTACCATAGAACAGGGATTATGCTTGTGGCCATCAGGTTTTTGTTTGTCTTATCTCAACTGTTGTTTTAGCTTTACAGTCTAGGAGGGGAGGGAAAGCCAAAAGAGCGAACCTTTTTTTTTTTTTTTTTGGAATATACATATTTTTAAAAATACTCTTATTATTTAAACTGATAAAAATACTTATGATATAAAACAGATTTTTTTTTTACTAAATTCTGATTTCATATTAGAATAGACATATAAAATATTTTACACGATCAGTTTATATAAATTTCTATAAGATAAGATGTTTTCTAATAATTTTATAGAATAAAAATATTTTTCAAAACAAATACAATTACGGATGATATAAGCAGTTTTTAAAATCTTCTCTTAACTGAAAACTTCAAATTCTACATTTCATGGTCTCACCGATGATGATAGCAGCATTCCTAGCCAATTTCATTCTTTTAACTTCAACAGGAATGGAACAATTCCGTTCTTCAGGGGATGAGGATTTGACACAATCCTTAAACATTAGCCCACAAGTGGTGATGAGGGCTCATTATTAAAGTAGGAACAACCCATGTCTGCAACTGCCAACTGCGGTTAAGAATTGGCATAGAACGGTTTCCATGTAGAAGCCTTGAGTTGGAAACGTAGGCCTAAAAGGTGAAGGCCTTAGCTCAACCCGTAAAGTGTATGTCCATGGTTGAAAAGTCCAAGTCTGTCTGGGTGTTTCATAACGTAAAGTGGGTAGGTTTAACACAACTTCAGTGCATTTACAGCTAATGTGGATGGAACTGTAGTTATAATAATATTGAACTGCTACTATGATTACAAGAGACTCCTTTCCTCATTTGGGAGTCCTCCAGGGCCTTGGGGACTAATCCATCTCGTGCAGGGTGCCAGAACTGGTGGGTTCATGGGAAAGGCTGGTTTTTAAGTTATCTTTTCTGTACGTGCTCTCCACTTTCTTGCTACTTTTTTCACTTCTTATTTCTTCATTCGTGAGGACCATTTGCGGAATCTACATATGTTAACAACTTCAATGAAGCTTTAGCCATAAAAACAGGTTACTTATAAGGGAAATGTCATATCCATATAGATGACTCTTTTATGACAAGTTGTTTTTGTCTTGCAATAAGTGGTTAATCATAAGGGCAGCATTAGTTGCTCTAGTAATATCGATCCAGCTTAAATATGGCTGCAGTGTAGAAAAGAGGCAAGTACTCTTGAATGGAGAGCAAACTAGCAAGCAAATGCCTAGATATTTCATTAAGAGTAATGGATGTTTAGCATTACACACAAGACTGAAAGAACAGGCAATGCAACGGAAACCTATTGGCAAACTAGAAAGGCAACTTCGTCCAGATGTCTAATCCTATATCATCATCCAAGAGATGTATTATGTCAGCCACTGCCACAGCACAACCAAGTACATTTTGCTCATAATTCAAGCAGTCATATTTACATAAGAAAAAATGGCCAACCAAAATCTGGAACTGTGCATATGGCATAAAAAGGAAGAACCAACTACCCAGAGGCTCTGTTGTAGAATTAACCAACATGTTGCAGCTACACTAGCCTACCCAACATACTTCCATCGTACTGTGGTACCTGTCAACGTAGAAATCAGAAAAACAAAATGATAAGAAACTAAATACACTGCAATGAACCGCAGGAACAAAAAGTGGCCTCAGGCACAGTGGAAAACAAGATTCCAGAAGCATAAACAATGGCAGCAATAATGGCAAAACTTTGTCAGCATAACACTTTAAAAAGGGGATTTCAAGCCACAAATAAGTGCACCTACTTGTCACTCATCAGTCATTCACAAGCAATCTTGGTGTCAAAGCTACTGAGGCAAATGGCAAATGCCTGGAAAGCTGAGATTGGATACTGATAATCCATAGTGAACACATCTTTACCCACTTTTCCAAACTGAAGAATGATGTTCTCATTTTCTTGCCCAGCAACTCCATTCTCCACAGAAGCAACTAGCTGAAAATTTTTAACTGAAGCCACCGTTACCCTTCCATTGAAGTTCAAACACCAGCATTGGAGTTGTTCATGCCATCTAGGTGCTTTGTTCTTCAACACAAGCATTTCTTCTTTATTATTAGACAGAGGGCCAGAGTGGAAATTCTCAACACGAGTTGATTTTGATCTAAAGAATGGAAGGGAAGGAAAGGAATCCAAACTGCTATGTAGAAACTCAGTCTGCGTAGGAGCCACACCTCCAGGTTCAACAGAAGAGGCAGGGATGGCATTCAGGACACATTGCATTCTCCTTGGACCTCTGATTTTCAAAGTGTCACAAGTTGGCACATAATCCAAAGACAGATGTCATGTACAGAAGTCTATTTTTTATTATTCTCTAATTATCAATGATTCTCTCTAAAATGTTATGTTTTCTAGCAAGCGAGGAAAAGCCGAAATAACAGAATACCCCTCTTACCTAGAACCCAAAACATTTAACTCGTACGAGATGTGAGCAACAGGATAGTTCCCAGCAGGGATTCTCGGTGAAACTTGTTTGATATTAACTAGCCTAGAAGACCGACATTTGGTAACTTTGGCTACACCATTTGGAGGTTGTGCGTCATAGATTGTAAATTTGGTCCCCAAAAACTTTGATCTACCATAAGAAAAATCCAAATATTAATATGAGAATTGTAAAACAAAAAGAATAGAAACATGGCATCATTCTGTTGTTTTATATACCTCAACTTTCCAATATAAGTGCTCCTCCCCTTTGACGCATCATCACAGTTTAAAGAGATAATATAATCAGTGCAAGTAGGCCTTCTGCACCTTCGTGCAGCAAGAAGGAACTTGCCATCATCAGTTGAAGCTGCGAACATACAACTTAGTTTCAATTAGTGCCTGAATAGGAAAATGAAAAGAGTAACATAAGGGTACTAGCATCTCAAAATGTGAACAGTGAAACTGACATGATAGGAAGCCTAAATAAACCAAATTCAAATCTCACCAGTTTCAAAGAGGAGGTAACATCAACAGATGAAGACATTAAAAGGAAAGGAAGAAAGCGAACATCAGGTTGTTCACCTTGATTTAAGCCTAGGTAAAGATAATACGTTTGATTACTACGATTTCGCTTGATGTAGCATTGAAGAAGGGAGTCCCTAGGGCCAGGCTGCAAGACAATATAATCAAAGAATTTAAAATGGATTCAATCAAGATTCCAGAGTGTAATTGCAGTTGAAAATGTTGGTCACAAGTGGAGGAAGACATGTCCTCAAAGAATCTGCAAATTGAAGTATATTATCATGCTTCTAAGAAAGTTAATTTCCCAAACACAAAGAAAAAAGAAGTCTTTCACGGAAGTAGCAACTTTACCGAAACTAAATATACCCAACATAACTTACAGTAAAGTTGACAGCAACCCCACCAAGCACCATTAAGATTAATATCTAAGACTTGCTAATTCTTATATTACTCACAGGAAATTGAGTTAGATTTAATTAAAAAATACCCTTACTATATAAATTTGAAGCCAATCAAATGTCATAACACATGAGTTAAAAATCAATACTATGCAAATCACAGATTAACTCCATTGCATCAATGGTTCATACTCTTCCTTCAATAACTCTTTGATAATAATTGGAAAGCTTCCCATCATCTGCCTCCCTCACATTCAAAATAAATATTTTCTTGAACAACTGAATAACTGAGTTCTTCATCCACATTGAATTATGAGGGCACGTCCTTATAAAGAAAGAACATTGTGCCTACCACAGAGCAGAAGTTTCCCTTTTCTCTCCAATGATTTATACTCAAGAAAAAGCATCACCATGACTGGAGTTCTTCTCCTTATTCGAAGATTTAATGGAAAGGTCACATTCAATTGTGTTTGTCTCAAAAAGAGTGAGGTCGTATGCTAGCAGTAACTTGGTGTTGGCAACAAGTATAGCATAAGCTCAAGAAATGAACTTCACAAAGAAATGAATCAGAACCAAAAGGAAAAAAAAAAAACAATCTATTCATCATACAATTGTTGTTCTAACCCACATATCACCAACGCATATTGTAACTGTTGAGTGCAATATATAACTATTATTATTCCTTATCCAGTTGTTTCAGATTGCTAACACAATGTAATATAAAGAGCATAAAGAAGTAGAAACAAACATTCAAAGGCTCAACGAGGGGTAAAACCTGCTTTAAGGAGATTGGAAATGTCAACTTTCCTGAAGCTTCCGGAGTTTGTACAATTTCTTTCATAATCTCTCTCCAGTTTCTGCAGACTCCAGCACAAGCAACAACATTCTTCCGAGGAGGCCATGTACTCTCTGACTCCTCAATCCTCATTAGCACGTCCCTCAAAAGTTCAGGAGGCATGTTAGCCCAACAGCTCTGCTTAAAGGCATCAAGAGGCACAAAGGAGCTATCCTGAACCACTCTGTGCGACCTCGACCGCATTGGATATCCAAACTTGACTTCGAATCCTTTTCTAGACATACTCCCAAACTCACCTTTCATGTCCTGCAATATACTCTTGAAAGACATTTTTGGTCCCCCCAGCAATTCCTACTTTCAAAAGTTCTATCAAACACACGCCTACATTCACATAAAAATCTAAACTTTACGACAAAAATAAATATTTTTACTCAAGTTCCAATGGTTACTGAGTTCCCAACACTCTTCCATACAAAATAAAGGGTGAATTCAAATGAATTACATTCAGAGACGGAAATAACTGGGCATCAAACAACTGTGATTTGGATCTACAATGGCAAAATACAAAAACTTCGACAACTGGAAAACAAACAGAGACACCCAAAAATGATCAAGTAACGATTACACATATAACCATAGATCAATCAGTTCCCAAATCGCAAAAACCATGATACCAGATAATCCAATCAAACTCGATGAACTCCGACATGAAACTGAGATAAAAGGGCTAATCTGCCTAAAGGGTATCCAAAAGTGGATCGGAATCAGCAGCCCGAGAGGAAATGGTATGTGAGCAAGGAGTGAGTGACAGGCTGTGTATGTTAGGGTTTGGCATGTGTTCTTTTTCTTTCTTCCACTGGCTAAGGCCAAAAGAGAGAGCACATCATCAGAATACAGAACCGGCTTTGCCAAGTGGGCCCGTTATCGCTTATCCAATAGTTGCCTCATTTAAAAGCAGGAATTATGGATATAATATATCTGTTATTTAATAACAGCGAAGAGAAGAGTGAGATAGAGCTGAGGAATTCGAAATAGAAATAATAATAATAAATATAGTAAGTAAAATATAATTTTTATTTTTAATTAGATTATACGATAGCTTTTCTTGTAAGAGTTTAAGACAGTCAGAATTTTATTTATAGGTGAAAAATTAATTAGACCCTCGATGATAAGGTGCGTCCGCTTAATCCGCCTGTAGAGCGATGCATCAGTTAAACTTTCGGAGAGGTGTGCTGAGGGAAAAAAAAGTGACGTAAAACTTAAATCCGGTCTGGGTGTGCTCAAAGTTCACCGAAAGGAAGCAATAAACATACAGAGGCATAAGATGCCTATCCCAATTCCCAAGTTGTGACAAATAGTAAGTACAAGATTTTATTCCCTTTCTTGGAAGTGTTATCGCCACTTTTACTTGTCCAAGATGGAATCAGGAGTGTAGGAAATTTCCGCCCAAGTGACGACAAAGTCATATATAAAATATCAGGGTCTGAATTGCATGTACCAGTTCCTACCCAACCCAAGAATATCTCTCACGTCGTTTTCTCCAATCAAGTCCCTCGACGAAACCATCAACTAACTAAGCTTTTTCTTATAAAACCAATGTGGACCTTTTTTTAACCATCCAAGAACGTAGACTTTTTTGGAGCCTTGGCAAAAGATCAAACAGACATACGTATGATTGGATTTTGATGTCTAGTGAGAATTTTTGTTAACTCTAATTATAATTTAATTTAATTTTAACAATATCAAATATCTTACATATGATTCTTAACATTCTTAAAACTTCACGAGTAAGTTTAACTTAATTAAATTTGATTTTTAAAATTATTTTTTATGTGAGACTCATTAGATTCCTAATGTATTGACAATGATTATAAATTATAATTTTACTTCATAATTAGAATTATATAAATTAAACCTTTTTTAATTTATCTTTAATTCTCTAATTAAACAATATAATCATATATCAAGAATAACATCTATCAACATGTCATGACCACTCAAATATTAGAAATATCAAAATAGTTTGACTTAACATGTCTATGTATGGTTATATGATTTAATCCTTTCGTCATCTAATATTCCAATTACGCATAAAATGTGGTATAGTATCTACTCTTTTTAAATTCAATTATATTCATTCTGACTAATTAGTAATTGATTTATAATTCATGTTTAAAAACATTTTTCCAAATCTCAATTCATTTTAGCCAAAGAGCTCTTTAAATCATCACTTACTAACAAATCTTCAAGTTTGAGGATTCATGTCTCTCTCCTCACTTATTGCTCTGTCCTCTTTCCTCTTTTCTTTTCCCACCTAACCTGCCTTTCCCATCTTACCCCTCTTATCTTTTCCTCTTCCTTGCTATTTGTCCACCTTTTTGGGGCATTGTCTTCCTTTTCGGGGGTAGCCTTCGGGCTCCCACTCGCCGCCTCCGGCGATGGCCTCTCCAGATCCAGCTTTGGATCCCTTTCCTCCCCTTCCTACCTCGCCCTCTGCTGGTGTTCGTGGCCCTCTTCGTTCATCGCCCATGGTGCCTGGCGAGTCTAGCCATGTCCAGTCGTCAGTCCCTGCAGTTCCTGTTCGGCAGTCTGCTTCGGGGGTGACCGGTGACCCTATTTTGAAGGATACCTCGAGTGGTGGTGCTTGGAGTGAGCGTTTTGGTGCTCAACAACCTCGAGGTAAACTTTCTTATCACCCGTATGTGTTGCACGATGGAGTGGTCTCCCCTCCTGTTGAGTTGCTTCGAGCAGGTGAAAAGGCCTGGTCTAATGCGTTAGTGGGTTTTTTCTGGTCTAAACGCTTGGCGTTTTCGGTGGTTAATGCATGGGCTAGGGCACGTTGGAGTCGGAAGGGTGTTGAGAAAACTATGCTTACGGAGGATGGTCTGTTTCTGTTTAAGTTTTCTACACAGTCGAATCTCAGTGAGATTCTTGAGCTTGGGCCTTGGCACATTGGTAACCAACCTCTGTTTTTGCGTCAATGGACGCTTGGGATGCATTTGGACAGGGGATCGGTGGAAGTCATTCCTTTATGGGTGCAATTTCATGGGTTTCCAATGGAGTATTGGACGATGGAGGGCTTGAGTCATTTAGCTAGTGGTATTGGTAAGCCGATTTGCTTGGACTCCCAGACAGCTAAAATGGACATAATTGGGTTTGCTAAAATTTGTGTAGCAGTTTCAAAGGAAACTATCCTGCCTGATTCGCTGAGGATTAGGAGACTGGATGAAACTAGGGACTTGATCAATGACAGTATATCTGTCACGTATCCGTGGAAGCCTGGTACTGTGGGGAAACAATGGGTCTTGACGGGGTGTCGGTTCCAGTCCGGCGGGCATGAGGCTCGGGTCCTAGATCCCTCCAAAGGGAAGGAGCAGGTAATGCCGAATACACAGGGGATTGAATTTCAGGTTCTGGGACATGTGGATGGGCTGAACACGGTTCCTGCTAAGGTAGCTCCTGGGGTGGTCTGTAACGCACTAAGTGGTTCTGGTGGTAATCATGATGACAGGTTGCATATGGATTCTGCCGGAAATAATCATACTACAGTCGCAGAATTGAATACTCTCGATCTTGTCTCTAAGGATTTGCAGGTTGATTTAGCACACACTCCAACTCCCCTAGGTGTGGCTTCAACATTTGATAATCCAAAGACAGCGGCTATTGTCCAGACGGAGGGGGAGAGTGAGGTTGTCCCTGATCCTAGCGTTAGCCTTGATGAACCGATCAGTTTCATCATGGAGGAAGGGGAGATTTCTCCGAGCTTGGCCATACAGCCTAAACGGCCGACCTCCAAGAAGAAAGCTAAAAAGAAAAGGCATAAAAGGGTTATGTCCCCTGAGTGCTTATTCTGATGATGTCTTTGCTAGTGTGGAACATGAGGGGGCTCAATTATCCCCTCAAAAAGCTGATGGTTAAGCAGCTTGTATCTCATTCAACCCCTGTTTTGGTAGGATTATTGGAGACTAAAATAAAAGCCTCGGCTGATGAGAAGGGTTTATCTTTTTTGGGTCCACAATGGAGTCTTATCTCCAATCATGTGCACCACTATAATGGCAGAATCTTTTGCTGGTACAATCCCGATAAAATTGAGGTCCAAGTGATCAAGATGGGAGCTCAGTTTATGCACTTGCAATGTAAGGAACTTGGTAAAGGCCTTTTTACTGTTACTTTAATCTATGCTTCAAATTTTGCTTTCCAACGGGCTGATTTGTGGAAGGAGTTGCTAGAGTTCCATGCTGGGACTCAGGGTCCGTGGGTGGTAGCTGGGGATTTTAACTGTTGTCTCACTTCTACTGAGGTTGAGGGTGGGGTGAGATTCCATGGAGGTGCTGGACGCAAGTTACAACACCTATTTGGTAATTATGACTTAACTGACCTCAGAGGATGTGGCCGATGGTTCACTTGGGAGAACAAACAACAGGGACCCATGTATATTCGGAAGAAGCCCGACAGAGTGTTGGTGAATCAGCAATGGCTACTTTCTTTCCCATTTGACTCAGCAGAGTTTGGCGACCCGGTTTTTTTGGACCACCCGCCCATTATCATTCATCATCAGACTATTACTACTAGACTTGGTGCCCCCTTTCGGTTCTTTAATGGCTTACTCCGTGTTGAGGGCTTTATGGATATGATTGCTCAAATTTGGAGGCTAGAGGTTCAGGGATATAAGGGGTTTCAGTTGATGCAAAAATTGAAGTTTGCAAAACAAGCGATCAAAATTTTTAGTAAAAGGCGTTCCCACAACCTTCAGTAGCTGATCTCGCATCTGGCAGATTTACAACAGCAGTGTTACCGGGAGCCGCTTAATGAGCGCCTGCGGCTACTGGAGTCTGATGCCTTGCACAAGTACCAAAAGGCATTGATGCTGAATGACTCCATTCTTAGACAGAAAGCAAGACAAAACTGGCTGAAGGAGGGCGACCGAAACACCAAGTTCTTTCACGCTTCTATTCTTGCCCGTCATAACATTAACACCATTTCTGAACTGACAGATTCAGAAGGTATCATAAGACGAGGTCAAGCAACTGTGTCTGATCATGTTTGGGATTTCTTTGTTCAGCTAATGGCTCACAATGATGGTGTGATGCGGGATGGTTTTGGGGTTAGAAATGTGCTGAACTTCACTCCAAGTCAAGATTGTTTGGAATTACTAAACGCCCCTTTCACAGCTTTGCAAGTTAAGGATGCCTTGTTTCGCCTGAATAGCACCAAAGCTCCCGGTCCTGATGGTTTTTCAGCTGGCTTTTTCCAACAAACATGGGACATCACGGGTCAACTGGTTACAGAAGCAGTACTAGAGTTCTTCTCCTCTGGGAAGCTTCTGCGGGAAATCAATCATACCTACATATCCTTAATTCTAAAGACGATGTAAGTGATCTAGAAGGGAGGGTTGAATAGATCCTTAATCTTTTTGTAATTTTCTACAACAAAATCAGAAGTTAATTTACACAAAAACAATTTAAATAAATTTAAATAAACAGAGTAGGGAAGAAGATCAAACACTGTTTTTATAGAGGTTCGGTGCTAAGACCTACGTCCTCTACCTAAGCTCCCACTTAGGATTTTGCCAAACACTTTATTGC
>JANZXV010000009.1:14533868-14553938 GCA_027576455.1 Erythroxylum roigii
TGATCTTTATTTATTAAATATCTTATATTTAATCATAAAATTTCTCAAACTTTACAATCAAGTCCAACTTGATTAAATTAACTTTGCTCTCTTCAACTCGTTCTATATGTGAGACCAATTAGGTTTCCAAATATGTTGGCAATAATTATAAAATCTAATTTTAATTTATAATTAAAATTAGTTAAATTAAAACGTCTTTTAATTTATCTTTAATTCTCCAATTAAACAATTTATAATTATAAATCAATATTGGCATCTAGCAACACATCATGACCACT
This sequence comes from Erythroxylum roigii, assembly GCA_027576455.1. Classification (NCBI taxonomy): domain Eukaryota; kingdom Viridiplantae; phylum Streptophyta; class Magnoliopsida; order Malpighiales; family Erythroxylaceae; genus Erythroxylum; species Erythroxylum roigii. Next base: position 14,534,147 of record JANZXV010000009.1, read on the forward strand.
CAAATATTTAGGAATGTCAAAGTGATTTTGACTAACCTTTTCGTGCGTAATTTTTTCGTATAATTCAATCTTTTCATCATACAATGTTCCGATTAGACATAGAGCATGGAGTTAATATCTGCTCTATTTTGAGTCTAATCATATTAGTTCTCTGCCATTAGTTATTGATTCAATTAATGACATTTGTAAACTATTTATAAAGCATTATTTCACCACCTTGGCCAAGGATTTCGTGAATTGATACCAATCGATAACAACGAAACATTTTTCCTAATTACTTTAAGGTGATGAATCCTATCTTGATCACTCAACTATCTCCATATAGTTCATGCTACATCCAATGACTATCGACTAAACGACCTATGATTAAATAGATCATAAGTACTATCAAAGCATAGCCATCCCCATACAAAATAACTTTGATGACCTCAAGTCAAATGATTACTTATACAATTATCACATTGAGAATTCTTTAGACATACAAATAATGTTCCAAATAGATTTCTCATATAGGGTCTATTTAGTGAACTTGTTTTCTTGTAAGTACCCACATGTTTGTTTAAGTATCTCTATACTTTAGCCTATGAGATCGACTACTTCCTTCATAAGGAAAAACAAAATGTGTGCTAGTCTTTTTACGTTCTATTAATGTCCAATCTTAATAGAACAATGACTAGGAACATTTTGGAATAATATATAAATGAAATATGAATCTCATAATTATAATCTCATTATAATTTCATTTGCAATGTACAATTGTCCTATGGACTTTATCATATACATCTAAACATGTACAAGACAAAGAATGTCTTTAAATAATCTATCACTAAATTACAACAAAATCAGTTGGCCGTAAGGCATAAAACAACAAAATCAAATCCTTATTTGGAGTTTTCTAACATGTAAAGCTAATTTTTAGTAGTCCAAAGCACGTGTGATTGTGGGAGGTGTGGTCTTCACTTTCAGAAAACTGATTCGCAGTAATTAATTGAATAAACAAACCTTAATTAATTTAAACAAGGTTTTAAGCCTTAATTTTTTTCAAATCAATAACAATAAAGCAATTTAATCCAATAAAACAATTAAAGGAGGCTTTAATCCTATGGTTGAAAAACTAATGGTGACCGAATCAGGAGTGTGTCAAATTTTTTTTATGGTTTCTCAATTGAATCTTAATAATAATTAACTTGAAAAGCATTAATCATAAAATAAAAGAGTCGTATCGAATTCAAAATTCTTATTGAAACCTTTTTTAAAACTTTTTTTGAGATGCCAACTACAAACTGACCAAGCTTCCAACGTCTAACAGTATCCAAGTAGTAAAAGAAAGAAACTCAACTTTTGATTGGAAATAAGTAGAAGTGCTAGCACTCTTACGCTTATTTCATATAAATAGAAAACAACATTAGGGTTTTTTTTATATAAAAGTTAGATATTCTAATTATAATCAAAGCCAAACTCTAATTACATTTTAATTTAATTTTAATAAAATTAAATATCTCATATTTGATCCTTAAAGTTTATCAAACTCCATAATAAGTTTAACTTAATTGAAATTAATTTTTCCCTTTTAAGTTGTTCTTTATGTGTGATTCATTAGGTTCCTAATATATTGACAATGATTATAAATTATAATTATAATTCATAATTAGAATTAGAATTAGTTAAATGAAAACTCTTTTTAATTTATCTTTATTTCTCCAATTAAATAATTTATACTTATAAATCAGTATTGATATCTAGCAACATGTCATGACCATATAAATATTAGGAATTTCAAATTGATTTAACTTAACATGTCCATAGATTGTTGTGGTGTATAATTTAATCATTTAATCATCTAATCTCTAATTGGACATATAATATGAATATTGTGTCTACTCTTTTTTAATCCAATTATATTCATTATTCTTAATTAGTAATTGATTTATAATTGATATTTGAAAACACCTTTTCAAATATCAATTCAACCTGTTTAGAAAATTCTTTAAATCGTTACTAATAAAAAACAATAGAGCATTCTTTCTAATTACTTTAAAATGATAAATCCTTTATTGACTTACTCAACTATCTTCATATAATTCATTCTATATCTAAATATTACCGATTGAGTTATCCTAATTGGAATAAGTCACAAGTTGCATCAAAACATAGTACTTCTCACATGGGATACTTTGGTAATCTTAAGTCTAAGAATCAATTATACAAATATTATGATGAAAAAATCCGTAGACCTATAAGTAATATTCTATTTGAAATATTTATAATCGAGTCAGTTCAGTAAACTTATTATCTAATAAGTATCTACACGTTTGTTTAAGTATTTTCATACTTTAATTTATAAGATTAATTACTTTCTTTATATGAAAAAATATAATGAACGATAGTTTTACCATTTCATCAATATCCCGTCTTGTTGAAACTACAATTAAGAACAATTTAGTAATAATATTATCTCAAATCAATTACTTCCTTCATAAGAAAGAAACAAAATATGTGTTAGTTTTACCGTTTTATCAATATCCCGTCTTAGGAATAATATTATCTCAATTTAGGAGAAATACAAATTAAATATCATAATTACTATCTCATCATATTTTTAATTATACAGTAATTATTCTAAGGATTTTATTTTTATCATCTTATATTTAATTTAAAATATAATTTTAAGAAGAAAACAACTGAGAATGATTTTATTTTTAATACTAGTAATTAAAAAATGCATAAGAATGGTGTTACTTATGCAATACTAAGAAATTGTGTCCATAAACAACGATCCATATCTATTATTGTATTTCATATTCGCATCTATTCTACTCGGGAGAGTGTCTTCCCGCCCGGTGATTTACTCAATTTATCAAGATAAACGCTAAAAGAGTATAAAATTTCCTCGCACAACCGGCCACTTACGTAAGCGAAGACGTGGAAAGTTGCGGAAGAGAAGTCTGAGGCTTGAACTTTGAAGGCCTTGGCAACTTGAAAACGTCACCCATCAAACCCCTAAACCATTTCCAAGTCACTTTCATGGTTGTACATTGCCAACTTTGTCTACACATTTGGGAGTGGGAGCCTCAGGTATGTCCGTACGTCAGTATCCCTTATTTTTATTATTTTAATATTATCTTAATTTATTATATTTATATATTTACGTAAAAATTATATAAATACGTGGATAAGATAAATTAGAAGTAGAACAATATATATCTTCCTATCAAATGACATATCCCAATCCCTTTGTTAATGCCGGAACTCATTACTTAATTCGAACATACGCCAAATAAAAGAAAATCTTATTTTATTATATAAATTATCAAAATTATCAAATTAAAAAAATATCTTTTTTGTCGACTTATTGCATAGTTAATTATAAGTAAACCAAAAAAAATTAAACTTATGTTAATTATAAAAAGTTAATATTAAGTAATTACATTTTTTATTAAAAATAAATAAAAAATTATGACTTATTTAATATTTAGAAATTATCAATAAAATTGATTTTGATTATTTAGAAAAAATCAAAATCAGACCAAAATTACAAAAAGAAAACTCTCCAAAGAAGGGAAATAGAAAAATCGAAAATCGAATCTGCCCACATAATCCAACGGTGCGTATTCGACAGATCACGCGCGGAAGTAAACGCCACGTATGAGACTGTGGTTGGCGGCCTTTTACAACCGTCCCTTGAAAGCTTCACTCTGTTCTAACTAAATAAAACCCTCTCTCTGTTTTTCAGAAAAAGAAAAGTAAAAACTCCCTCTCTGTTTCTCTCTCTCTCTTATACTCCAAGTACGAGGTCAGTGTTTTCTTGTTTCTCATTCAAAGTTCTGTTTTGGTTTGTGGAGGGCCACGTATCCTTGGGTTTTAAGTTGGCCTTTTGTCTTCAACAACCTCTCTGTGTCTTTTTCTTATTACTTTTAAGTTTCCATGTCGTTGATGGTAAGAGAAATCTGAGTTGCCTTGGACGGTACGAGGGAAGGCGTGACCAGGCTTTCGACCATTCACTGTTGGTTGTTGCCTTTTAGTATCCGTTTGGTTGCCAATAAAGTGGAGGAAAACGAATATTGTACTTTTTTCTTAAATTACAAGAGTAGTCATAAAGAGGGCTTCTTCATTCTTGGTTCTTTTACATTTTAAGTTTTGAATGAAGGGTGAGCAAGTTGAATTTGTAGCTTCTTTTCAAAGTTTATTAATTGAGTTCCAATATTTAGCATCAAAGGTTTGGCTCGGTTACTTCACTTATGAAAAAGTTACATGAATTGCTGACTTAGGATCAGAGTCGGTAAAAGATGAGTTCATAGAAGGCTTATTTAGGGTCATTTGTTTTTTTATAATAATTTTTATTTGGTGTGATTCGTTTCTTGTTTACTGCTTCAAGCTCTAGGCCTTGTAAAGATTTTTACAGTTGTCTGCTATTGATTTCGTTTCTTTCGGTGGTCAGAGCAGGGAGCTTGTTTCCGGTAGTATTATGAGATGAGTCCCAGTCTGATTTCAGTTGTTTCAAGGTTGGGCTTGAGGACGCAGGCTGATGAAGTGTCTGTTCATTCCATAACTTTGTTTGTTGCACTCCTCTGTGCCTGCATTCTGGTTGGTCATCTTCTTGAGAAGAATCGCTGGGTTAATGAGTCGATTACTGCTCTTGCCATTGTGAGTTTTTATCTATTTAATTATGGATTTGTTTAGCTTTGTTGTTAGGTTGAGAACGGTTTGGTAAAACATATCGTACTCTGGAAAGTGTTCTGATGTTTGGCTGCTTCATTGCAGGGTCTTGTTACTGGGATTATTATCCTGTTGAGCACCAAAGGAAGAAGCTCCCACGTATTTGTATTCAGCGAAGAGCTTTTCTTTATTTATCTTCTTCCGCCTATCATATTCAATGCAGGGTAAGTTGAGCTTATCATCATGGCTTCCCTATTTTACTTTTTTTTTGTTTTCTGTACCTTTACCTTGAATATCACATTCAAATGCTGGTTTGCAAGTCCAGAGGTTCAGATATCCTTTCAAGAATATTCACTGAAGGAAAACAAGAAGAAATATCCTTTCATGATTTGTCCCTTACATTCTCTCTTTTCATGTTTTCCTTCTAAATATGCTTATAAAGCTTTTTTTATGTGAGTAAGTAGCGGATAATCACAGTTCAAGTTATGGGTAATGCACCGTCTCGATTCCTCTGTTGTAGCTCTTGTTCTTTCTTCATAACGGGATGGTATTTGATTTTCTCGTTGGTTGCTTACTTTCTGATCGTCACACTAAATGGGAGTTGCTAAAATGAGGGATCCATTTGGAACAGCAATAATCTTGACTTGTTATGAACTATTCCTTTTCATTTTTACTAACTGTTTACAGAAATAAGGGTTTAGGAGAGAGAAAGACGGGCATTTTCATAAAGGCCTACAACGACAGTCACAACCACCAAAATGCTACATCTTTCTAAGAGATTGTGTTTTTGTACCCAGCACATGAAGCCCTATTTATAGGGAGTAATGTTGTGTGTGTGTGTATTATAAGTAATATTATCTCTTGATTTACATTTTAATATTGGAGTCTATAATTAGTTATAATTCTCCAGGATGATAACAATCAATCTCCAAATATTCTGACACTAAGAAATCCATATATGCACATTATTAGTTCGTTAGACTTGATGAATTGTCCTCTTTTTTTTTGGGGGGCTATACCTCTCATGCACATAGTTCCTGCTTTTCAATTTATCTCTTCTTATGAGGATTTTGATCACTTGAGACTTTCGTTCTCAGTTTTCAAGTGAAAAAGAAGCAGTTTTTCCGGAACTTCATGATAATTGTAATGTTCGGCGTTGTTGGAACTTTGATATCATTTGCTATCATATCAATAGGTATGTTCCAATTATCCAGTTGCTTAGTATTAGCAGTGATTTTCTTATTGAAGTTGCATATTTGTTGGAATTTTGAAGATATCCTATATATTTTGTATGTGGACTAACTTCTCGTTTGAATTCTGGAATGATCTTGCTGTTTACAGTTTCTCTTTGCATGCCAAATAAACATACAATCACAAGTACTTGAAGTACTGTATCTTGTAGTGTAATAGTTCTTCAAGTCATTTGGATGGAGAATAGATGCTTGTTATGCTATATCCTGTGAAGTTTTGTTAAATAGATTGTTTCTCAGTAATTCAACATGAGTAGATAAAGACTGCACAAAACAATTGTATATAGACATAAATGTATAATCTACATGTTGATGACTTTCAAAGTTTTGAGTTGTTTTCAAACTTACAATTTGGAGTTTGATGCTGTGCATATTTTAATTTGCTTTGTGTGAGAAAGCCTGCAAATTGGTAAAGAGGAAGAAGTGAGCATTATGAAACCTAAGAAGTGAATTGATAAGGGCCCTAGCAAAGGATCCAGTCATGGGTCGAGACACGGGGAAGCTTACTTCCTTTCCCTTAGCCGTGTTCTCCCCTTCCACTGGCAAACCTATGATGAAAGCCGAGGGAGATGCTCGTCCTTGACAGAGCCTCGCTATAACACTGATTTCTTTTGTAAAATTCTGCGTATTCCTCTTATTCTCAGCAGTCCCTACAAATAGGGTTTAAAATAACAAACATTAACCCTAATTAGGACTCCAAATTAAGTATAAAGTACAAAATAGAATCACAACTAAACTAGGAAACATAATAACTAGGACTCCTAATTAGGTATAAAGCCTAAAATAGAATCGCAACCAAAATAGAAAACATAATAACTAAAAGTTTGAAAATATTGAATAATGATAATGGTTTTGGGCTATCAGCAACCCTCTTCACTGCCTCCACTAAATCAGCTACCACCTTTCTTGCGCCTTGCGTAGGTCTTACCCACAAATGCATCATGAATTCATGTTTATTCTACCATTAGAAGTGAAGATATTTGATTTATTATTTTGTTGGTAACCTTTTGATCATTGATTCAGGTGCTGCGCAGTTGTTCAAAAAATTTGATGTTGGTGTACTAGAGGCGGTAGATTATCTTGGTATATGTCTCTCCTCAAAATTTAGCTTTCATCTCATTTCCAGAGTTCGTGATTTTCAGTCGAAATGCCCTTTGAATTTGGATTTAGTCCTTTCCTTTAGAGCCTTATGATAATTTATTCTCTGGATTTGACACTTATCATCGTCAGTGAACTATCTTAAAGAAGAAAAATAGTTAATGGAATAATCCATGAATTGAATCACACTTCTACTGGTCTGTTCTTAATATTGTTGCTTTGTCTTTCCTTGTTTTAGCACTTGGAGCAATCTTTTCAGCCACAGATTCTGTTTGTGCCTTGCAGGTATGCATTTGTTCGAGGCTTTATTTGTTAGGCTGAGAAGAAAATAAACTTAATTTTATTTTGTTGCTGAGTTTTATACTTGATATGCCAGATCCTTAACCAGGAAGAAACGCCTTTACTATACAGTATAGTCTTTGGAGAAGGTGTGGTAAATGATGCTACAGCTGTTGTGCTGTTCAATGCCATCCAACGGTTTGACCTCTCTCATATCACCTCAAGCATAGCAATTCAGTTGTTGGGGAACTTCCTGTACCTGTTCACGACAAGCACGTTACTGGGAGTGGTGGTGAGTTCATTCCCTTCGTCTCCAAAACTCCCATCGGCTGTGCCTTCTTACTGTTTGTTCACAGTTCTTTCCTACTTTTCACATATACCTGGGGAAAGTTCTACTATTGGTTCTTGTTGAGTATGCAATTTCAGGTTTTATATTTGCTTGGAAAGTCCATATTTCATCAGAAAATGGCTACGTAAGAGTGGTGAAACTAGACATTCAAAGCCATTAATTCCAACTTCTGACATTGATATTTAGATGTTAGCATCTTTAAGAAATTTAGATTCACTTGCAACCTAAAATTCAAGTTAGTGATTGATGGTCGTGGAGCTTTAGAGATGAATTGCTTAAACTGTCATGTTTGTCTTTCTTCATCAAGCTTTATTCTTATTATTTAAAGTACTCCTAACCTTCCCGAAGCCATGGATGCACCCAATGCATATATGTTACAACACTTGTTTTTTGTTTTACTCTCAGGTTGGATTGTTGAGTGCTTACATGATTAAGAAGTTGTACTTTGGCAGGTACTTAATGGTTTTCAATAAATATTTTGCTGGATTACTTTCCCAGTGCATCACCCTCCTTTTTCCTTTCCTAATTGAAAACAAACTAGCTTAATTATGCATAATTTCAGGCACTCTACCGATCGTGAAGTTGCTCTTATGATTCTCATGGCTTATCTTTCGTATATGGTGGCTGAGGTATGAATTTTTTTTGAGCCATCAAGCAATCTACGATTTTGAATTTTGTGAATCCATTTTTAATTATGTTCTTGGACAACTTGCAATTCAGATACTCAATCTAAGTGGAATTCTCACAGTTTTCTTCTGTGGTATCGTAATGTCACACTATACCTGGCACAATATAACTGAGAGTTCAAGAGTCACTACCAAGTATGTTTTACCTATATATAAACTGTTTTGGAAGATCAAAATGCATTATGCTTCACATAGTTATCTTCCTCCAATTTGTGGAATTTAGATGTAATTTTAATAAATCTCCTCTGCTTTACTTATTTTTATGCAGACATGCATTTGCAACACTGTCATTTATCTCAGAACTTTTCATATTCCTCTATGTTGGTATGGATGCTTTAGACATTGAGAAGTGGACAGTCGTCAAGAAAAGGTAATACTACAGGTGTATATCATCATTGTTAGAAGTCTTTTTCTATGCATAATGAATTTGCATATTCCCGTCTTGAAAAGCTTAGAAACGCACTGTCAAATTTTTGGGATCCTTTTGAGATTATAATTGGACATGGTAATAGCCTGTAGTTACTGAGACCGTTTGTCATGTATCAAATTCCAACAGTCCCGGGACATCAATTGGTGTGAGTTCGATACTGTTTGGACTAGTTCTGGTTGGCAGAGCAACTTTCGTGTTTCCCTTGTCTTTAGTATCCAATCTAACCAGGAAATCTGGGGATGAAAAGATTGGATTCAAACAGCAGGTATGGATATTATCATCTTATTGCTAATATTTCTCATGATCGTAAAGAGGAAGAATGGGTTGTTAATTTTCTCCCTCAGCAGATCATTATATGGTGGGCTGGACTCATGCGAGGAGCCGTATCTATTGCACTAGCGTATAACAAGGTAAACAATGGAGCATAGAATTAGTCTCTGTTTGCTTTAATTTAATTTACTTTGAAACATTAATGGAACTGATGGTCAGGAGACTGCAAAAATTATTATGTTTGTGCTGTATACTTGTGCAGTTTACAATGTCGGGACATACCGAACTTAAGGGAAATGCTATCTTGATCACCAGCACCATATCAATCGTTCTCTTTAGCACGGTGGTAAGGAAGCGCTCGTATCTAATGCGCAAAAGTTTGTCTGTACCGTTCAGATAACTTGATGCTGAATATTCATTCATGCTTTATCAGGTTATTGGGATAGTGACGAAGCCACTTATAAGGTGGCTGCTCTCTCAGGAACACACGAACAGCACAGCACCTTCTGACTCTGCAGCTCCGAAGACTCTTACAATACCTCTTCTAGTAAATGGCCATGATGCAGAATCTGTCTCCGGTGGCGACCACAATGTTCCACGGCCAATGAGTCTGCGCATGCTCCTCACCACCCCGACTAACACTGTGCATTACTACTGGCGGAAGTTTGACAACGCATTCATGCGTCCTGTATTTGGTGGAAGAGGATTCACACCATTCGTGCCTGCTTCCCCGGATAAGAATCTTCTCCATTGATAGTCAACTAACAAGAATCGGTAACCTGTGTAGACAAGAAGAGTATGAATATAAAGATGCTAAAGAGAGTAGATCGCTTCCAGTCAATGCAGTCGATGAATAGGATGTCGTGTTTTTTTTTTTTTTTTGTCATTATAATATATAACATATAAAACGATAGAGGAAAGGTGGGACATAAAAGCAGGTGGTCTTTTGTACAGAATTAGTCTCTCAATTACACATCTAGAGACGGAGAACTCGGGGTCCAGCCATACAAGGGGCGCTTGGTCAAGCCGATTTTGATTTATTTTGGTGATTGGTTTCATATATTTTCTCTATAGTTTGCCCATTACCATGAGAGTACGTGTTAATCCTTGCTTTGCATGCAAACTATCTGTTAAGCTAAGAAAGTTAGGAGAAGGGGTTTACTATTGAATAAATTCCAGATACACTGTGTTATCATTATTTAAGAAAAATGGAAAGCTTAATCAAACAATCTGATCATTTTGAAATTATTAAGAAAAGCCATAACACTGCAATCTAAATAACAATGTTAATTAATATAACAGTCTGAATAACAATCTAAGCAATATATATATTTACACACTGAAAGTAACTCTGCTTTTAAGGAAATTGTATTAAATAAATATTTATTGATAAAATATATACACATTTAAGTATCTACAGTGTTAAGTTGTACATTTAATTCACATACTAAGATATTCTGAATTTTAATGTATTTTAACCATTTTAAAAATTTGAATATATTAAATACCACTTAATAGATTTATATTTACAAAATAAAAAATCAATTCATAAATATTAATAATTTATTTTTAATAATTCTTAAAATATGTGCACATTAAGTATTTACAACACTTAATTATTCATTTAATAAGGCAAAATATTTAAATGAAGTATTATAATATGCATGTGTATTAGTGAAAGTAATTATTATTTATCAAAAATTAACTCATGTTAAAAAATTTAAGTATGATATAAAATAATTTAATGAAAATTTATAAAAATTTATTGTATTTATTAAAAGTACAAATTTATGATAAAGTTATTATCGTTTTTTCTACATATACCTAACATGAAAAGCGAATTTAATTTTAAATTTAGAAAATAATGACATTTTATAAAAATTAAAATATAACATGAAAGTTTAAAAAGTAACATTCATTTATAAAATTAGGTATTTTAGGTTTATAACATAAGACTTCTGTTAAATTTTCATATGTTTATTAAAATTATAGATGTAACTTTTTATAGTGATTATTATATTTATATTGTTATACTTTTCTTCATCTCATATTTATATTATAAGATTAGAAAAAGGAAATTTTAATTTGAAATATATTTATTTTTGAACTTAAAACTTAAAACTTAAAATTGAATATGAATATATGAATACTAATTTGCTTATTATTTAATTTTACAATAAATTAAGAGTTATTATAAAAATTTATGTCCATAACAAAATAAAATTATTTTAAAATTAACTAACAACTTTTTCTACAAAATATAATTATTTAACATAGAGTTAATATGTATTTAATTCACTATAAAATTGTAAAATTATAACAATATTATAAATAATAATTTATTTGTACAAAATATTATACTTATTAATTTGATATACATTCTTAAAGAGCCATATCAAGTGGAGCATGGAACATTACATATCACGTAGCGTTCTTCTATCGGTGGAGAACGATAATCCCAGATTCTACATATGGGATCTCCAAGTCTGGAACCTGGAACCAAGTGTTATTAAAGCAACTAAAGTGGAAATTCGGTAACAGGTGCCGCCGCTTGTGCTCTTTTTGCCAATTCGCAGAGTCGTTTTGGAGCAGAAACGAAGGAGCCAAAGGTGCACGACGAATCAGCTACACCTTTCCTCTCCTCCATGTACATGGACACACACCCTCTGTTTTGCTCTCTCTATTTTAGTATATTTATGGGTAGTATATTTAAAGGGTCTTTATCGGGAATCCCATAAAAAGATGGCAATATATTGCAGTGGATAATCTTCAATTCATAGTTTTTAGCAGCCTCTCTTAGACGAATGCACGAACTGACAGTACCGATTACTGGTTTGGCATACTCCTTTAATACTGGCTGCCTTTAACTCATCTCTTGATTTTTTAGTTTGGGTCCCTCGATATTGTCTTTAAAGTCCTTTGGAGGTCCTCTTATCCGATGTATGTTGTCAATAAAGGGAGCAAGTTCACCTTCCTGAGACCTCTTTCCTTGCATAAACCAAATAAAACAACAGTGAATTAATAAGAAAATTACTAAAATAACTCAATGAAATAACACGAAAAAAATGTATGTATATACAGACAAAATAATTGGCAAAATAATCAAAATTAAATTAAGTGCAAATATTAAACATCTCCCCAGCAATAGCACCAAAAACTTGCTGTGCCCAAAATAAGTTCTAAAAATACCTAGACTATCCTACTCGCAAGTATACGAGGTAGTTGTAGTTGATTACCTAGGGTCGTCTTTCATGGAGGTGAAATTGTTTCACTTAAATTAACCTTAAACAAAAATAAAAAACAAATGTAATCCTAAATACTCTGTCCCGATTTGTTGAGTAAAAGCTTTAGAGGGAATCACAAAATTAAACTGAAAAGTAAACGGAATTAACTGAGAGCAAAAATGAATAGATTAATCGAAGTGGAAAACTCTTGAGAATTAATTTCACTAATTTAATCTCCTATGCATGACTAAGGGAAAATGATTGGCTAGTCATCTTACTAAAATTAATAGTTGGTTCTAAGATCAACTCAAATAATAAACTAAGTCTAACTTTCATATTTAACAAGTTATTAACTGAATTAATTAAGAAAACCCGACTACTAATTACCACTTAGGTTAATATATTTCTAGTTCTTAACCTAAGCATCTATAGTTTCTCGTTCCATATTAAACTTCTTCTTTTGATCCTTCATTTAATTCCAAAATGATGCAAAGTTTGATCATGCTATTACAGCAATTTAGTTTAGAAACTGTAGCAACACATAAGACAACAACACAGTCCCTCAATCATATATATTTGACTAAAATAACTACATTAATTCTCAAGAAAAAGAGATTAGCCCATCACAGAAATAATAAGATTCATCATATTCAAATACTTTTATCCTATATTAATCAGTATAAGAGAAGTATTAAAGTAATAAACCAAGTAAATAATCAAAATGAACTATCAAAAGCTAACAAAGTATGAGTCTATCAACAAACAGAGTTCAGTAAAATAACAGAGAAATAATAAACTGAATCAGCAAATAAGTGTTCAAATGAAGGAGTTGCGGTGATGTCCTGCGACTCTCAAGCTTCCTGCATTGACTCTTACCTTTTGCTTCTACTTGGTTATCACCCAACCGAATGGTTTCTCAAGTTCACTATTGGGATTCAGTTTCAGCTCTCACTTTCTGCGTCTGTTCCAAGCTTACATCTCTCTGCTATGTTTCTTTCTTCTTCTTCGTCTTCTTTCTTTCTCTATATTTTTTTCCCAAATCAGTCTGTGTAGTGTGAAAGATGTGTATGATAGAATGTTGAATGTGTTTTCACCTCCTGATAAGTTATTATTTTTAGGCTAACTTTGGATATAAATCTCTTTAATGTGTTGAAATTTTTATTTACAATTAATGGACTTGTTTCTTAATTATTATCAGGTGATTTTGAACACATTAGAGTTAAATTTGAATAAAAAAGATGCAAGAAAAGCAAAAACAATTCAAATTTCTAGCTGGTAGAAAAGTTTTTGAATAAGCGTGGACACATGTAAGGAAAAAGTTTATCACCAGAGTCTAATTTGAAAGGAGATTTGATAAACTTAGGATTCTAGTTATTTTGGGAATTAAGTTGTTTTCCTTATGGAGGAGTGTATATGATCAAATAACTTTAAAAAGGGAGGATGCCTTGTCTAACAATGCATCGCTCACGTTCTTGTTTTCTTTTAGAGGTCATTTTTCTGGAAAAAAGGCAGATATGGAGACCAGATGTTCTGCTATTCTTCTATCAAGTTTCATCACTATTATGAGTAGTTAAATCCTTCTTCTTGGTGGAAGGAAAGCAACGCTATCATTTAGTATGTGTGAGATTTTTTGAATAAATTTTATTTCGTTGACTAACATTGAGTGTCTTTCGCATTACTTTTCATGATTGAATTGATTGATCTCTAGGGTGTACAATTAGGAATTGATTGATTTAATTTATAACCAAATTAGTAGGATTTGATGTTCATATTTGCTAACTAAAAGTGGCAAATAGGATTACCATCTTTTAGATTAAGGACTGGAAATTCTAAGAAAGATATTTATCTAGATTAAATACATATCGTATATGTATTGTCTTGCTCATTGATTCTCTTAGTTCTTAAATCTATTAATTAATTAAACTTAAGATCATATCTAAGTTGTTGGTTAATAAGAGTGATTAGAATACATGTTTCTATTCATTTAATCCTAAGAGAGAACACCATTCAATGAGTATTTGTTAATGGATTTAATTTAAATTTGTATTGATGATTCGTACTAGTTTGATAATGTAGGTGACCAGAAGCCAAGGTTTGTTCATTAATTTTCCAGATTTGATTATTTCTGTTTATTTCTAATTTTTGTCAATTTTAATTCTTTATAATCACTTTATTTACCCCTCCCCCAATTTGTTTTAGTTTTAACTCATGAAGTACTTACCAATAGATCCCTTATGGGAACGCTTTCAACTCTTCACTAACTACATATATTATTATTAGAATTGGTATTAGTTTGGTTGCAGGCGACAACATTACTAAATTTTGGTGCCATTACTGGGGAACTCTTGACGGTATATGTATGTTACACGAGTAGACAAAACAACACAGTTGCTATTCAATTCAGATATAGGGAAGACAACTAAGAAGTTATAGAAGCAGACAAAACAAAGACAACAAGCGCAAAAGAAAGAAAAGATGGCTACAAATGGTACCCTTCATGAATTAGCTACCCCACAGATGCTCAACACTCATTGCATCAAATTTTCTAATTTGGGGGACAATAATACCTTTGAATTAAAGTCGGGGCAGATTCACCTATTACCAATTTTTCAAGGTCTACCAGGAGAGGATCCCTACAAGAATTTAAAGGATTTTGATGTTGTTTGTATGGGCATGAAGCCTACGAATATGACCGAGGAGCACATCAAATTAAGAGCCTTCCCATTTTCTCTCAAAGATGATGCTCATGATTGATTGTGTTACTCTACTGGTGAAAATGTGCAAACATGGGCTGAAATGAAGAGACTATTCTTTGAAAAATATGCCAATATTAGAAAAGAAATTTATGGCATCTGACAACACACAGGTGAGACACTTTATGAATATTGGGAAAGATTCAAGAAGCTGTGTGCGAGCTACCCCCATCACCAAATAAACGATCAACTGTTGATTCAATACTTCTATGAAGGTCTTTTGTTGACAAACAGGAGTATGATCGATGCTGCAATTAGTGGAGCTTTGGTTGACAAAACACCGGTAACCGCAAAAGATTTGATAGTGAACATGGCTTCCAATACACAACAATTTGGGATACATTCTGGCCATAGTTCAAAACAAGTGAAAAAGGTGAATGTGTCAATGTTGGAGAAGAGATTAGATGATCTTACATCTTTGGTGTTGCAACTTGGGATCACAAAGAAAGAAGAAGCAAAGGCGTGTGCAATATGTTTAATTTTGGGACACTCTACAGATACATGCCCGATTTTGCAAGAGGAAAGTGTAGAACAAGTCAATGCTATGGGAGGATTTGTTGGGCAAACTCAAAGGAAATATGATCCATTTTCGAACACTTATAATTCGGGTTGACGTGACCATCTAAATCTGCGTTGTGGGAACTCTCGAGGACAAAAAGTTGTTTCAAATTTCTAGCAATATAGGCAACCCTATGTTCCCAGACAACATCAACAAATGGCACCCAATTCAAAAGGTAAGTCCTCTTTAAAAGATATAGTTAAATCTTTGGCCATTAATACTATGACATTTTAGCAAGATACTCAAGCTAGTATTCAAAATCTTGAAAATCAATTGAGCCAACTGGCAACAACCATTAATCAACTAGAGGCGCAAAATTCTAGAAAATTTCCTGCTCAAACAAAAATCAATCCCAAGCAAAGTGCCAAAGCTGTCATGTTACGGTGTGGTAAAGA
Organism: Erythroxylum roigii; assembly: GCA_027576455.1. NCBI lineage: Eukaryota > Viridiplantae > Streptophyta > Magnoliopsida > Malpighiales > Erythroxylaceae > Erythroxylum > Erythroxylum roigii. The sequence continues at coordinate 14,550,096 of JANZXV010000009.1, forward strand.
ATTGAAGGGACCTTCTCCAAAAATCTCCAAGATGGAAATCGAAGAAGAAGCTGGAAAAAAAGTACCCAACTAGCCAGAAAAGGAAAGAGGAGCAAAAACAAATTCAAATATGCAAAAATTTGTTGTGCCATTCGCTTTTCGTAATTGATTCGTCAAAGCAAAGAAAGAGGATCACGAGAAAGAGATATTAGAGACTTTCAGAAAAGTCTAAGTAAATATTCCTTTTCTTGATGCCATTAAGCAAATTCCTCATTATGTTAAATTTCTAAAGGAGCTTTGCACTTTGAAAAGAAAATTAAAAAAGATGAGAAAGTATAATTAGGAGAGAACGTATCTACAATACTTCAGAAGAAAAAGCTACCACCTAAATGCCAGGATCTAGGTATGTTCACTATCTCCTGTAAAATTGGTGATTTAAGAATTGAAAAAGTTATGTTGATTTTGGTGCATCAATAAATGTTATGCCTTATGATGTTTACAAGTCTTTAAACGTGGGACCCTCAAAGAGACTAATGTAATAATTCAATTAGCAGATTGTTCGAATGCTTATCCAAAGGGCGTGTTAGAGGATATTTTGGTTCAAGTAGGTGAAATGCTTTTTTCAGCTAATTTTTACATTTTATAAATGGGTAGTGAGGATGTAATGGGTAGTGAGGATGTATCCTCTTCAACTCCAATTTTATTTGGAAGACTATTCTTGAAAACCACTAGAACAAAAATTGATGCTCATGATGGATCATTGACTATGGAATTTGATAGTGCTAAATTCAATATATACAATGCTATGAAATTTACAAATGATGAACAATCCATTGTTTTCGTGGATTTTATTAACACTTGGGTGCAAAACAATTCTTCCTTAAATGGACGAGATGAACTTGAGACAATTCTTGAAATTGAAGATGCGTTGCAGTGACAGTTTCTTATAAAGATGTTGGTGCCCAATAATGAACTTGAAGCCATGTTTTGCAAATTGGAGAAAACCAAAAAAATGGTGAAGCAATTACCTTAAGTGGAGTTGTCCCAAAACAATTCAAAATTATTGCCTTCGTTGATTTAACCACCCACATTGGAGCTGAAAAATTTACCTAACGATATAAAATATATATTTTTTGGTGAGCAAAGTACTTTACCTGTTATTATCTCAAATAAACTCACCCATTTTCAGGAAGAACAACAAATTTAGGTGCTAAGACAACACAAACAAGCCATTGGGTGGGCAGTAGTTGATTTAAAAGAAATTAGTCCCACTATTTGTATGCAACGAATTTTAATTGAAGATGAAGCCAAGGAGGTAAGGCAACCCCAACATCGTTTAAATCCACCCATGATGGAGGTGGTGAAAAAGGAAGTCTTGAAGCTTCTTAATGTTGGGATTATCTATCACATTTCAGATATCAATTGGGTAAGTCCACTCCAGGTAGTTCCAAAGAAAACTGAGGTAATTGTAATAGAAAATAGTGAGTGAGTTGATGCCCACTCGTGTTCAAAACGGGTGGAGAGTTTGCATATATTATAGGAAGCTAAATTTGATTACTAGAAAAGACCATTTTCTGTTTCTATTTATTGATCAAATGCTTGAAAGACTTGCATGTAAATCTCACTATTATTGTCTAGATGGTTATTCAGGTTATCATCAAATTTTGGTTGCATCAAAGGACCAAGAGAAAACAACTTTCACGTGTCCATTCGACACCTTTTCTTATCAAAGAATGCCATTTGGGTTGTGTAATGCACCAGTGACATTTCAAAGGTGCATGGTAAGTATTTTCTCTAATCTTGTGGAAGATTGTATGGAAGTTTTCGTGGATGACTTTACGGTTTATGGAGAATCTTTTGAAACATGCATTATCAACCTTGAGAAAGTGATTAAACGTTGCATTGAGATTAATTTGGTTTCAAATTATGAAAAATGTCATTTTATGGTTGATCAAGGCATAATTTTAGGTTATACAATCTCTTATAAGGAAATTGAGGTTGATAAGGCTAAGATATATGTTATAAGATCTTTACCTTACCCAGCGACTGTGCAAGAAGTTCGCTCTTTTCTTGGTCATACAGGATTCTATCATTGATTTATTAAAGATTTTTTGAAGATTGCTCAACCCATGTGTAGACTACTCCAAAAAGATGTGAAATTTGATTTTGATGAGCCGTGCAAAATTACATTTGATGAACTAAAGGAACGACTCACTAAAACCCCAGAATTCAGCCACTGACATAGGGCATTCCCTTTGAATTAATGTATGATGTGTCGGATTATGCAGTTGGAGTAGTTTTGGGTACAAAAAATGGACAAAGTACCTCATGTCATTTACTATGCCTCTATGACACTTAACAATGCTCAGAAGAATTATTCCACAACGGAGAAAGAATTAATGACTGTAGTTTTTGGGTTGGAAAAAATTTGGTCTTACTTATGGGGTACACGAGTGATCATTTATTCAGATCATGCAATTCTTAAGTATTTGGTGACTAAGAAAGAAGCAAAACCAAGGTTGATTCGATGGATCTTAGTCCTATAAGAATTTGAGTTGGAAATACGCGATAAGAAGGGAGCTAAAAATTTGGTGGTTGATCATCTCAGCTAGATCACTCCAACCAATACATCTGATATTTTCCAAGATGAATGTCTCTTTGCAATCCAATAGGTAATTCCATGGTATGCTGACATAATAAAATTCTTACTGACTAAGTCCTTACCTAGTGATTTATCTAGAGCTGAAAAGGATAAAATTAAATGAGAGGCCAAAGTTACACACATGAGTAATTGTCAAGAGTTTGAATGGATATAGTTGGTGAAAAAAATGATGCTCTTTCATGATATGAGGAAAATGAAAGTTATGGATTGCCTGAGGAAAAATAGGGGGACAAGTGGAATGATGAGATTAAAGTGTACAAGTAGAATTTCATAAAAATAGAAATTCTTATGGTTTTAAGAAGATGAAAAAGAAACCTATGTGGGTACATGCTTATAATAAATTAAATAAGCCATGTTTGTTTTCTTTAAATCAAGAAAAATGGAATGATTTAAATTGCATCATAAATGTTGTATCAATTATGCCATGAATGCATTGTGAAATTGCTACATGTTTAATGTGCGAATTCTGCGATGATTTTATTTCTACAAGTTTGACTCAATGGTATATACACACACATATATATATACACACATATATATATATACACACATATATATATACACACATATATATATATATATATGTAAGATGTAAAGTGAAGGATAATGAGAAGAGGGGATGAATTACAGTGGTATTTGTACAAGTCCAAGAAGGCTAATTTGTTTGTTATTGTGAGTATTTATATGATGATCCTTTATCATATACAAGTGAGTCTATTAAGCATATAGGTATTATATGTGTGGAGATGATATAGGAAGAAACCTATGACTTATTGAATATTTATTAGTCATAGTTCCCATAGTTAAAGTCTAAGGAGAACTAGAATGACATGTAAAAGTGCTTACAATGATCAAGTGGACATAGATTGAGATTTGTTAAAATGTTGCAATGAGAAATAAATTCAAAGACCAAGAGAAGGATATTGTCTAGGATTAATGAAGATCAAAGTATCAATCATGTAAGAGATTGATTTATGAATTGATGGAGATAAATATATGGATAAAATGTGATGATGATAACAGGTGATTGATTAAGATTGCCCGAATAGTATAGATGATGGTAGCAAGAAACCCTCTTTCTAAGAGGGGATTTATTAAGTTAGACTAAGCAGGTCAGATAGTTTGTATTAAGGATGATCAATGAAAGAACTGATCGGAGGGGAATAGTAAATGATTCGAAAGTGAGTACACTCCTTAATGGA
>JANZXV010000009.1:14568728-14586565 GCA_027576455.1 Erythroxylum roigii
GAGCAAGTAAGAGGTCGGCTAAGAGAGCATGATTAGGGTTTTGTGCACGTTGTGGTATTTTGATGATATCTTGAGTTATAGAACTCCGATTGAGGTAATTCTTTCACCAAATTGAACAAGAGATATATAGCTATGATTTCTATGAAGAAGTCAAATTGAATTTAAGATTTTAAGTTTTTCCAAACTTTGTGCACAAGTAGGAGAGATGAGTTCAAGCAAGGTGATTAGGTAATATGGACATACCATAGAACTATTGTAAGTGAATTTTTGGATCGTTTTGAGCATGAAGATGAATTGATGATGTCCATAAGGATTCAAATGGTTTAAGAATGAAAAAAAAAATTTAACGCTTCATGGTTATAGGCTCGCACGCTCAAGGCTGCATAAGTAAGCAAGAAAGTTGAGTTCCGGAAACGGGATCCAACATCTATTTTCCAGTATTTCTCATTTTTTTATTTTTTTTTATTTTATTTGTTTTTTAGCTATCAATTTTATTCCATTCCTTTTAGTATTTTCACATGTCAATAGTTTCAATTCTAGTTTAATTATTGACACAAAAAATTTTTTTTATCTCACCTACTCACAATAATTTCACCCACCTATTGCAAATTCCACCAACACCCATAACATTCCAACAATAACCCTAAAAATTTTGCCCTTTTTAACACCATAACCGATGCCACCCACCAGTGCAATTTTCGTTGTCTTTGTGCTTATATTTTAGTGATTTCAGGTCTGTAAAATTCTATAGCTTGGGACTATGCCACACAAAAAGAATGACTCACACCAGTTAGCTTCACCCATCCCTACATTGGTTAACACACAACCTCCATCGGTTACCACAGCTACAACACCGAGTCCCTCCATTCGCCCCATTACCGAACCAACCCATGGTCCTATAACTCAAAATCGAACCCGAAAAGGTAAGAAACTTGAAAGGAGAAGCCAATAGAACTCATGAAATGGGGATTTCACTTCTTTTCCACAGTCAGAGGACAATTAGAGATTTCAATAGTTAAGCCAACGTAAAATTTACCCATGTAAGTATGTTTTGTTTGATATTCTTGATGCTTTACAAATTTGTAATTCCTTTGAGCAATTAGTTGGGTAAATTTATTGGAATGCATTTGTTAAAGTTGACTATCCTGCTTATGTTGAGTTGACACGAGAATTTTCTAGCACCTTTCAATTTAATTCCCATGAAGAATTTGACATGTTTACTAAGGGAATTGTTGAATTTAGACTTATGGGCCAGGAATTTGCATTATTTATTGCTGAATTTAATGTTGCTATAGGTTTTATATCAGCCGATGACATTAAGAACGAACCATTTGTAAGTTCCAGTTGTGATTATCATACTAATTTTAATGCTTCTGAACTATGGACTCAATGGTCTGTTGATCCTCAAACATATAATGCCATGCATCTAAGAGCTCATATTTAAAAAAAATCTTATTTCAAAATCATACATTGACTCTTAACGTACAATTGTTCGAGACAACGTGATTCTACTGGTACATTTTCTAAGGTTGAATTTTATTTTTGTGGTGTATAGACAAACAAATTCCTGTTGATTTGGGTTTTTAGTTTTTGACTCAATTTCAATATGTGTTAAACAAAAAATCCAAACCATTAATATTAGGGTCATATATCACTCAATTAGGCATCAGTTTGAACTTATTGGATCCTGAAAATACTGACATGCTTGTGCCTTGTGCCTTGTGCCTTGTGCCATAGAACCTTTGGATTTGGAATGTTTATGCAGGATGGGCATCATTGAAATGAGTCATGGGAAGTTATCCTTTACTTATCCAGGTCTAGCTATCACTTCCAACCCACGTCCAACCACAAAAAGTCGGGTTGTCTCACTTACACAGAGTAGTAGCCAACCTCCTCAAGCTAACTTGGATGCTCGTCTGGCTCGATTTAAATGCCAGATGCACCGAATGGAGCAAAATTTTACAGCATATTGGGCACACCAAAGATTCCAACCTCCTTACCCAGCAACCCCATGACCTGGGCTATCAACTTACAAAGAAGCCTTCTTTCCTCTTCTATTTTCTATTTTAGCTTCTTTTACTTTATATGATTACACTACGGACAATGTATGGATTAGGTGTGGTGGTGGGGTATGTTCCATATAACTAATATTTAGGAATCTTTTTTGAAAATTTTTGAATGCTTATTAACTTGTTTGCAGTTAATTAGCTAACTTCGACACTTTCTACACTTCCATTTTTATTGACTTAATTAGTGCGCATAACTTCAGTTAATTTTATTTTTAGGACACTTAGTTAAGAAATACAAGTGTATACAATTAGTCAAGGTTTGGCAATCATATGATTAAACATGGTGTATAATTGTGGTGAACTGCATTCACTTTTGAGTTTTTGGGCCTAAAAGATTGAAAAATTTATATCAATTTGTATTCCTTTGATGTGTGATTATCTTCTAAGGTGATTATTTCTCTAGAATTTTTTTGGAACCGATTTGGGATCACATTTATACATTCGTGCATTAAAATGATAAAGGCCCTCTTTGTTTTAAACCTTTAGCTTAAAAAGCCAACCCAATTCAATATCCTTTGTTAAACCTTTTGAGTTGAACCCTTTTTCTTGACAAACCCATAATAAAGAACTAAAACCTTTAATAACTTCACCCATCAAAAATGTAAGTAGGCATTCTAACCACAATTTATGTCAAAACTTATTGTGGAGAAATATGGAAAGCAAGGAAAAGAAAAGGATGAAAGGAAATTGAAGAGATTGAGACTTGAATTATGTGTTATACTGCAATCTCCTAATCTAAAATATTTGTATATTTCAGTATTGACTAAAAAAAACAATAGTGAAAAACAAATTATGAAGTGTAATTTATCTCTATATGGAATGACCTTGTTGACTCCTTTGTGATTGAATTTGTGTCTTCACAAGTGGTTAGATGCTTTGCTAATGTTTATGATTTTTTTCCCTTCCGTTTATCAATCCTTACCTTTACCCGATACAACCTTGAATAAAGCCCTTTTGATTTGTGCATGTTTGTATTTCAAGTGGTGAAAAGTTGCTGAAAAAGCAAACATATGGTAGAATATTTGCATTAGAAGAATTTGAGTGAACTATCGAACCAATAAACACTTGAGTGATTTGAGCAAAATCCGATTTGTGAGAGTTTGCTATAATTATGTGCTAATTTTTGAAATATGATTGCCTTAAATTGACTTTGTTTACGTACTTGAATGATTAACTATGGGGTATTAATTGAAAAAAATGATTAACTCTTGAAGTGTGCACTATTTATTGTTGTGAGGCTTGGAATAAAGAAAGTTGATTAGTTTGCCAATTAATTGTAAATGTAGTTTGCTGAAGACGAGCAATGTGTGAAGGAATTTGATAAGTTGTTATTTTTGGGCTAACTTTGGATATACTTTTCTTTCATGTGTTGAAATTTTTATTTAAAATTAATGGACTTGTTTCTTAATTATTATCAGATGATTTTGAACACATGGGTGTAGAATTTGAATAAAAAAGATGCAAAAAAGCAAACGCAATTTGAATTCCAACTGGCAGAAAAGTTTTTGAGTAAGTGTGGACTCGTGCAAGGGAAAATTTTTATCACTAGAGTCTGATTGAAAGGAGATTTGATAGACTTAGTATTCTAATTATTTTGGGAATTAAGTTGTTTTCCTTATGTAGCGATCTGTTACCTGATTTTGTGGGAGAGTGTATTAAACAAATAACTTTAAAAAGGGAGAATGACCACCTCCCCCCCTGACAACTCATCCTTCAAGTTCTTGTTTTCTTTTAGAGAGTTTTTTTTTTTCATTTTTCTGGAAAAAGGCAGATATGGAGACCAGACATTCTAGTATTCTTCTGTCAAGTTTTATCACTATTATGAGCAGCTAAATCCTTCTTCTTGGTTGAAGGAAACCAACATTATCATCTAGTATGTGTGAGATTTTCTGAACAAAGTTTATTTCATTGACTAATATTAAGTGTCTTTCGCGTTACTTTTCATGATTGAATTGATTGATCTTTAGGGTGCACAACTAGGAATTGATTGATTTAATTTCCGGCCATATTAGAGGATTTGAAGTTCAATTTTGCTAATTAAAAGTGGCAAATAGGATTACCATCTTTTACGTTAGAGATTGGAAATTCTAAAAAAGATGTTTATCTAGATTAAATACATATCATATGTGTATTGTCTTGCTCATTGATTCTCCTAATTCTTAAAGCTATTAATTAATTAAACTTAAGATCGTGTCTAAGTTGTTGGTTAATAAGAGTGATTGGAATATATGTTTCTATTCATTTAATCCTAAGAGAGAACACCATTAAATTAGTATTTGTTAATGGATTTAATTTAAATTTGTATCCATGATCCTACTAGTTTGATAAAGTAGGTTACCTAAATCCAAGGTTTGTTCATTAATCTTCCAGATTTGATTATTTCTGTTTATTTCTAATTTTTGTCAATTTTAATTCCTTACAATCACGTTATTTAAACATCCCCCCTAATTTGTTTTAGTTTTAACTCGTGAAATAATTACCAATAGATTCTTCATAGGAACATTCTCAACTCTTCATTAACTACATATATTTTATTAGAGTTGGTATTAATTTGGTTGTAGGCGACAACATTACCACCTCCCTTACTCTTTCTATTTGTAATATGTTTCAGGTATAGTTTTTTGAGCTGTCCCTCTTGCACATGGCACGTAATCAGTTGATGAATTAAAGGAAAAATGGGTCATGGGGTTGACAAGTTAAGTTAACCTGTGAGGGCACTCGTCATGGTGGTGACAAGTCAAGTCACCACCTTTCTTTTTTTTTTCTTCTTTTCATGCAAAATTTACATGAACTTTCCCTTCAACCTTCATGCAAAATTCACAAAGAAATCCAATTAACATTCATGAAATATTTGCACCATTTCCACTCAATATATCTCACATTTGGATCAAAACACAAGAATTTGTAACCAAAATCAAGATATAAAGGCAATTAAAAGCAAAAGAAACTAGACACAACAATATTCTTACTAGAATGGATGTCTATTATAAGGCATCTCCATTACAGATTTTACCCACAAGAAATGAATGTCGCGCCAACTTTAGCTCTTACATAGATCTTAAAAATGTGTTTGAACTTACTAATGTTTGATCACTGTATGAAACCTTGAGAGATTAGTTTTTGGAATATTGCCCTAACAATCATACACAATTCTCTCCTTCCAATCCTTTATGGAAGAATCCTCACTTCTTCATTCATCTTCCTTTCAAGAAGAATGAAGGCATCAATCTTACTAAGCCTATTCATCCAGGTATGAGCCCTGACGATTTGAAACTCACGCAGAAAGAATGTGCTATCCTTCTTCAGCAAGGATTAATTGAGCCCGCTAAATCTGATTGGGCTTGTCAGGCTTTTTTGTCAACAAAAGGTCTGAATAGAAACGAGGAAAAAAGAGGTTAGTCATTGACTATAAATCTCTCAATACTTTCTTACAAGATGATAAGTTCTCACTGTCGAAGATTAGTACACAAGTACTATTTCTCAAAGAAGCTACCATCTTCTCTAAGTTTGACTTAAAAGCTGGATTTTGACAACTTGGAATTGACCCTCTAGAAAGATACAAGACATCCCTTTGTATTTCAAACGCCCAATATTAGTGGACTATCATGCTATTTGGACTTAAGTTTGCCCTCTCACTATTTCAATGGGCCATGACAAAGATTTATGAGCCCATTCTCTACGATGCTTTAGTCTATATTGATGACATCTTGTTATACTCTAATACCCATGAAGAACATAAGAACCTACTTTAATCCTTCCTGGATCTCACAAAGCAACATGGAATTATGCTCTTAGCAAAAACGAACTATATTGGGACAATCCAAATATAATTTTTGGGTATGCATTTCCACATTGGATATTATTAGCCCAATCCACATATCGCCAGTGAATTATTAAACTTTCCTGATGACAATCTCACTATTACAAAGATCCAAAAATTCCTTGGAATTGTCAATTATATCAGAGATTTCATCTCCATGTGGCTGATTATACATCCTCCTTATCAAAGTTGCTGAAAATGAATTCACCACCATGGAGTAAAGGGCAAACCAGAGCCATACATCACTTAAAGCATGCCTGTCAGAATCTACCAACTTTGTAGATTCCTGAAAAAGGCCAACGCATCCTACGAACATACGCTAATGACCATTATTGGGGTGATATTCTCTTTGAAGAAATTAATGGAAAAGGTCACCAATGTGATCATGCCAGTAGACAGTTTAAAGAATCTAAAAAGTTTTACCATGCAAGCTATAAAGAGATTCTGGCGGTGAAAAAGGAATTAAAAATTTCAAATTCCACCTCAACCCATATCACTTTGTCATCAAAATGGACAACACTGCTTTTCCCAAAATTCTTGAGCCTAAAAAGAAAACAATACCAGACAGCTAACTACTTTGATGACAAAAATGATTTTCACATTATAAATTCACCATTCGCCATATCAAAGGGCACCACAACATCTTAGCAGATTTCCTTTCTTAACCTAAAACACTAGTTTAATTAATCTCACCTCCTCTCTTTACCACAATCCCTCTCCTTCCAATTATGGAATTTCCTCAATATGCAAAGACTCACAAATCCTTTCCTCCTCTATCTTCAAATCCTCAGAATACTTTAGAAGAAGTTTTATCTCTTCTTTGTCAAAGTTTTCACGTTATAAATTCACCATCCGTATATTAAAAGGGCACCATAATATCTTAGCAGATTTCATTTCTCGACCTAAATCACCAATTCAGTTAATCTCATCTCTTCTCTCTACCACAATCTCTCTCCTCCTTCCAATTATGGAATTTTCTCAATATACAAATACTCACAAATCCTTTCCTCCTCTATCTTCAAATCCTTTGAATACATTAGAAGAGGATTTGTTCCACTATCCTCCATCGAAGTCTCTCTTTTGGACCTTTCTTGAATGGTTTCAACCTCTGTCAAATGGCATATCTAGATTTCTCAAAATTTAAGTTAACATCAGTTATAGGATATTTCCTTGGCATATCAAAAAGCTTATGCTATCTTCATCATCCATCGTCCCTATTGTTTAACTGCATCTGGTTATCTCTGCACTCTGAATCATGTTCAACATTAGTGTACCTCTGTTAATTGGCTTATCAAACACACTCAGATGATGATATATTTGCATTCCTTATTTAACAATCTAAATAAGTATACTCGTATAACACCATCTTTGAAATGCACCTTTTTAGGACCTTATCCTAAAAATTTTACTTTTCTAGAGTGCATATCTCCTTCTAATGGATATTGGACTTCAATGGACCAATTTTCCTTTATTGGATTTAATATTATGGCTAGAGAGTTACCATATCCTCCAAAACGTACTACCCCATCTGGCCCATTTCAGAATACTCTAAGCCTATGACCTCCAACTTGGTCTGAAACAGAAATTGACCAATTTATCCAAGCCATGGAAAAACTTGATGAAGATATGACACTAACAGTCGATTCTAATAATGACAGTGGTGGGCCACATTCTCACTCAACTCCTCTTTAAAGTATTTGTGCTTATCTTGTAAGAGAATCTTTGGGACCTAGTGTTTCCCAATTATTCTTCCTTTTTACTATTTGCTTTTTAAAAGTTGTGTGTATGATTGTACCTAAGCAATCTTTTCCTTAAAATTGTTTGTTTTTATTCCCTTACTTCCTCTATAAAAGCAAGGCTTCTTCATTATTGTCCTCACGTTGTATTAAGAGCTTTGAATGAATAAAAGTTTGTGTGTTTTTAATCCTATCACTTCTTTACAAGTTTCTCTTTCTTAAAAGCTTGATTCTTGAATAATATTGCCATAGTCATATAGAAAGACAAATATGCTCTACACTTGCCTCTTCATGAGCATCTTGTGTATCAAAAAGTCTTAGACCATAGATCCTATTTAAGATCGTGTTGAAACGGGGAATCCCCAAGTGGAAAAGCAATGAGACTTCTGGTGGGCCTAGACCAGTGGAGTATAAGGGCTCTTGGTGGCATCATATACTCGAGTTATTAAGAAAAAGGCAGAAAAAGGCTTTCGCTTAAGGGGAGCCCAAGCTCAATGTGGAAGTTCACACTTAAGGGGGAGATTGTTGGGATTTCAAGTGTGAGGGAGAATCCCACATTGGAAAGAAATAAAATTAGTGAGGGACATATAAGTGGAAAGGACCCATAAACCTAATGCTTTAAGGTTTTGGGTTGGAGTGTGGTGTCAATGCCTAGAGTATGTTCTCTCACTAGGTTTATGATAAAAATCTCCCAAGAAAGTTGGCTCCTCAGCACCAACAATGGTATCACTTAGGCTACCCTCAGTCAGAGGGCAATGGGGAACACTAGAGAAACACCAGATCTTGTGTTTATGAATAGATACCATTAGAGATCAGGGATAAACAAAGCAAGAATATAGTGTAAACTCCAGGTATATTGGCTGAGACACAAGCCCTTTCTCTCAACGGGCATCAATTCTCAATTCTTGCCTCTTAGTAATCTTACACTCCCAATCTTTCCTAGTTTAAAAACGACCTCAAATAAGATCTATGGTCTAAGACTTTTTGATACATAAGATCCTTATGAAGAGGCAAGTATAAAGCATACTTGTCTTTCTATATGACTATGACAACATTATTCAAGAACCAAGTTTTCAAGAGAGAGAAACTTAGAAAGAAGTCATAAGATGAAAAACACACAAAATTCTATTCATTCAAAGCTCTTAATACAATGTGAGTACATCAATGAAGAAGCCTTGCTTTTATAGAGGAAGTAAGGAAATAAAAACAAACAACTTTAAGGAAAAGATTCCTTAGGTACAATCATACATACAACTTTTAAAAAGCCAACAGTAAAAAGGAAGAATAATTGGGAAACATTGGGTCCCAAAGATTCTTTTACAAGATAAGCACAAATACTTTAAAGAGGAGATGAGAGAAAATGTAGGTCACTGCTGTCATTATTAGAATCGTCTGATAGTGTCATGTCATCATCAAGTTTTTCCATGGCTTGGATAAACTAGTCAATTGCTATTTCAAACCAATTTGGAGGCCATGGGCTTGTAGTATTCTGAAATAGGCCAGATAGGACAATACATTTTGGAGAATATGGTAACTCTCTAGCCACAATATTAAACCTAGTAAAGGAAAATTGATTCATTGAAGTCCAATATCCATCAAAAGGAGAAAAGGGCTCTAGAAGAGTAAAATTTGTAGGATAAGGTCCTAGAGAGAAGCAATTCAAAGACGGTTGTATGAGTATACTTATTTAGACAGTCCAGGAAGGAATGCAAATCTATCATTATTTGGGTGTGTTTGCTAAGCCAATTAATATAGGTAAACCAATATTGAACATGATTTAAAGCACAGAGATAACCAGATGTGGTTAAACAATAAGGATGATGGATAATAAAGATATCATAAGCTTTTTGATCTACTAAAGGAATATCCCATAACTGATGCTGAATTAGAATTTGAGACATTTGGATACGCCATTTTGACAGAGGTTGAAACCATTCAAGGAAGGTCCAAAAGAGAGACTTCGATGGAGGATAGTAGAATAAATCCTCTTCTAATGTATTCAGAGGATTTGAACATAGAGGAGGAAAGGATTTGTGAGTATTTTTATATTGAGGAAATTCCATAATTGGACACAGGAGAGAGATTGTGGTAGAGAGAAGAGATGAGATTAACTGAATTGGTGATTTAAGTCGAGCAACGAAATCTGCTAAGATATTGTACTGCCCTTTAATATGCAGATGGTGAATTTATAACGTGAAAAACTATTCTTTCCATTGAAGTAGTTAGCTGTCTGGTAGTGTTTTCTTTTTAGGCTTAAAAATTTTGGAAAAAGAAGTGTTGTCTATTTCGATGACAAAGTGATATAGGCTAAGGTAGAAATTGAACTTTTCAATTCCCTTTTTGACCGCTAGAATCTCTTTATAGCTGGCATGGTAATGCTTTTCAGATTCTTTAAACTGTCCACTGGCATGACTATAATAATGATTTTTTCATTAATTTCTTCAAAGAGAATAGCATCCTAATAATGTTCATTAGCGTATGTTTGTAAGATGCATTGATCTTTTTTAGGAATCTTCAAAATTGGTGGATTCTGACAGTTATATCTTAAGTGTTATGTGGCTTTGGTTTGCTATTTACCACATTGTGGTGGATTCTTTTCAGCACCTCTGATGTTCTTCATGGGTTTTAATGTATAACAAGATGTCATCAATATAGATCAAAGTACTGTAGAGAATGGGCTCATAAATCTTTGTCATAACCTGTTGAAATAGTGAGGGGGCAAAGTTGAGTCCAAATGGCCTGACAGTCAACTAATATTGGGCATTCAGAATACAAAAGGTTGTCTTGTATCTTTCTGGAGGGTCAATTCCAAGTTGCCAAAATCTAGCTTTTAAGTCAAACTTGGAGAAGATGGTACCTTCCTTGAGAAATAGTACTTGAGTACTAATCTTCGACAATGAGAGCTTATCATCTTGTAGGAAAGTATTGAGAGTTTTATAGTTTATGACTAACCTCTTTTTCCTTCATTTTTGTTCAAACCTTTTGTTCACATAAAAAGCCTAACAAGCCCAATCAGATTTATTGGGCTTAATTAATCCTTGCTGAAGAAGGATAACACATTCTTCCTACATGAGTTCTAAATCATCAGGGTTCATACCCGGATGAGTAGGCTTAGTACGATTGATGTCTTCATTCTTCTTGAAATGAAGACGAATGAAGAAATGAGGATTTTTTCCATAAAGGATTGGAACGAGAGAACTGTGCATGAATCTCACGACAATATTCCAAAAACTGATCTCTCAAGGCTTCATATGGTGATGGAACATTAGTAAGTTCAAACACATTTCTAAGATCTGTGTAAGAACTAAAGTTAGCACAACATCTGATTCCTGTGGGTAAAATTTGTAATGGAGATGTCTTACAATAGACATCCATTCCAATAAGAATATCTAGGCTAGGTAGATTACAGTCAAGAACCTTGGTCTATACCACACAGTTAGGGAAGAAACGAATCCTTATTTTCCTTTTAGTAATAACCCCAATCTTAAAGGAATTGTCGTCAGCTGCATTAAAATATTCATGATGGGAACTCCATGCATCAGTAGGTAATATTCTGGGCTTCATAATGCTTCTGTAGGATCCAGTATCCATGTACCCAATAACTTTAATGTGTTTATCATATTTGTCTTGGAACAGTAACTAGATTTGAACATAGGGAAAAGGAATAGGTTTGGGATCAAGCTTGAAACATAGTTTCTATTGTTGTAACATATAAAGCACATCATCATCAGAACTAGAGATAGCAAATGCGTTATCATCCTTATCAGAGGAATCAAAAGGAGCTACAAACTTTGTTTCTTCTTCACTAGATTGTTCTTCAATAAGATCTTCAATATTCCCATTATCATAAATGGGCGTAATAGTTTTAATGGAATCTAGAAGTTTGATATTTCTTTTTTTTATTAGGACATTAATGAGCAGAATGTCCCGACTTTCCATACCTTCTTGGCTTAAGGATGTCTTCATTTGAAGAACCTGACAAATCGTCATCATTTCTTTTTCTTGAAGGGCTTGTAGCCTTTTTTAAGAGACACGCAGGATCTGTGGAAGTTCTTGTATGAGAACTTGTGGTGATAATGTTTCTGTTTTGTATGACATTCACAGTCTTTTTTCTCCGTACACTTGATCGTCAAATAAGGCTTTTTTGCACGCCTTCTTTAATAAAGGACCGCCTTTAATCATACTTTTTGAAAAACATCTGTTAATCACATAGCTTGTCAAAAGAAGGTAAAGCGAGTTGGTAAATTTCTCCAAGAGATGTATCTTTTATATCTCTTCGAAGTGCAACAATGGTTCTTTGTAACTTAGGTTGTAATTCTTTTGGAAGAGAGGAAATAAAAGTACAATGGAAAGTAACATCATTGAATCCATTGAGAAGATAATAACATTCCGTCATACGCTGAAAATGTTTTTGTAGATCTCTTCTATCTAGAGAATAAGACTTCGTCTCAAAATACTCTTATCTGACTTGTTTGTCAATGAGCTGAAAGTCACCAATGAATTCTTTTTTAATTACACTAAGAAGTAAGCCAGCAGATGTGACTTGTATGTACTGAAGTCTGCGATAATCATCAAGACTTTACCACCATTCTAGTAATGTATCAGTAAAACGAGAAGTAAATTCAGATAAAACATCCCTTAAAGGATTATTTGGTCGATTCATTTGTATGTCAATCCATACACCAAATTCATGGAGGCTCTCTCTTTATTTTTTAAGAGGAAGATCATCGAAGGTAAACCAAGGACTTGAAGTAGGTTTGGTTGATGGAGCTGGTGGAGGTGGAGGTGGAGGTGATGTTCTCAATTCTAGTGGACTCAGCTTTACTGATTTTTGACTCAACTTCAGTAGGTTAAGACATGGTCATTATGATCTGAGCTAGATCAGCTAATTGCTCAGAGTCATCAGAATATGGTTCAGATAGTTCAGAAGATTGTTCATCAGAGGTGTGTTAAGAAATATCAGAATGCTCATAAGGGCATTCTTCATCAGATATATCAGGAACGGATGCTAGTGTAAGAGTTACTATGAACTCTATTTGAGGAGCTTTGTCTTTTCCAGTAAATGGGGAAGGTTGAGACTTTGTGATTGATATATGTTTAATTGATTATATATTTATTCCATAACACTTAGTGATTCATTCTATGAAATGCTCAAGACATTCACTTTAGTTCATATTTGGTTTTAGGGACAATTCATAAGCGAAAGAGCTAAAGTGAGCCAAAAGCATAATATTTGAGCCATTTTCTTGAGATTCACACTCACTTGTGCTCATGGAATAAGAAGGAGAAGGATTAGAGCAAGAGAAGACAAGAAAATGTCAAAAGAATTGAAGACTCATGGGCGTGATTCACACCTGGCACCCAAAAACCTTTTTTTTAGTATAAAAAGAACATGTGACAGTAGAAACATTATGAAAGGTTTGAGGAATCGTTTTGGAGTTGTGAGGTCTCGGTGTTGAAGAAGAGAAGGGGCAAAGCTCCATTTATTTGCAGACCCATAGAGGACTAGCTTCCCGATCTCAGTTAGTAGGTGATATCAACACTGAAGAACCCAGTTAAGCATTCTCTCCATTATGTTTGTTGTTCTTTCTCTCTTAGGAATTGATTATATTATCTTGTGTTTATTGAATTGGGTATTATGTAAGAATGATTGAATGCTCTATTTGATTGTTTTTTTGTATGGACCCATTGCTAGAATTGAATACAATACGTAATCATTGTCTTTCGAATTTATTTGTGGCAACTAATGGTTTTTAATCATTAGGGATAAGATAACCTAGGTTAAATTACACGAGTTTGTATGGTTGTTGCCTTGATTAATTTGTTTTCCAAACTTGTAGTACAGTTGTCTAATTAAATCTAGAGAGCTTGTTCTAACTTGTTCGATAGCTAGGTTTAATTAACGAGCTCTTCTTAATTCAACACGACCTAAAGGAAAACTGGGGTTAACAGAGCTTATTGTTAACCTACGATTAGTAGTTGCTAAGAGAGGTATGAGAATAACAAGTCAATGATGTATGTTTAATCGTGTGTAGGCTGAGATTGAACAGATGATCAGGTCTTTAACGCATTCATCACTTTTCATCATTTTTGAATGTTTTCTTTAGTCTGTTTACATTAGTTTAGTTTAGTTTTATTTTCTTATTTAAAATCAAAGAGAATAATTGTAGATCTACTTATTTTTAGTAGTGTGTCGATGTGCTACGTCAGTGGCGAAGAAGGTGGAGTTTTGATTTGCAAAGATTTTGTCCTTGAACCAGTGGGTTCAGCAGGTTTAATGTATGAAGGTGAATGTTCAGAAGACTGATCAAGTTTAAGTTATGAAGGTTTGGATTTGGTAGATTTGTGTTTTGGTGCTTGAGGATTGATATGTTGTTTGATTAAAGGATAGTTCATTTTGAATACTTTTTCATAGTCACATGCTTCAGGGTATGTTGGAGTAGGATAAACGAGACAACCATAAAAGATGTGGGATAAGCTTCATAAACAATCTTGGACTGTTCCTTTTGCATATCAACTTCCATTCTTTGAAGGATTTCTTTCACCTTTCTCATTTCTTGCTTCTTAGTGGTGAAGTCAGGGCCAAAATACTGAGTAGCAATTTATCAATGAAGATCTACATCTAGTTAGGTCAGTTGAGCTTTATAAGATTTATATAAGCTGCGAACTTTAGCAAAGATGTCATATATAATCACTGTGAGTAGCCTAGGTGTGTTGAGTTAAACCATCAAGTTTAGAATCAAACTGTCGAAGGACTTTGTTTTGAGCCGAAGTATTGTCAGTCTACCAGTCGAGAGTTTCATCAACAGATTTGAAAGTATTGTTCCATGAGCACTCAAGCCAAAGGCACAAATATATGGGTTCGAGATAACCCTTTATTGATCATTTATAAGTCTCTATAGGGGAGGAAAATCTTCCTCATATGGATTAACCATCATGCATAGAATTAGAGAGGGTGTAGGAACAAGAGATGGAATAAATGGCTGAGGTATATTAGAGATTGACTCTGGATGGAACAAAGGTTCCTTGTTAATAGCCTTGAGTAATGCTTGAATGCTTCTGTGTCTTGGTCTTCGATTCTCAATCTAAGGTTCAGAATCATCATCATAATTCTTATGTTGTAGTGGAATTGTCGACAAGTTGTTTGTTCTTCTTCTTTCTTCGTCGTCGATTATACAACTCATCATCATAACTATCTGAATCAAGGTTTAGAAATATTTCACAGCCTAGTCGGCATATGGAGGGATCTATAACCCAGACAAAATATCCACGATGATGGCTAATATGTATAGGCTCTCCATCTGATTTGAAATAATGGATCGAAGGTCCATCTTTGCCTTTTGTATTTGAGAACACTGGTTGAATCATCATAATAAGACCAGAGGTTGTTGAGGGTCCAGGTTGATCTTCTGTAGGCTTGGCGTAAATTGATGTGACTGAACCATCTCTAAGGGTTTGAAGAATTGGAGGAGTTATGGTGTGGGAGGAATGCCTATGGTTTTTGGTAGTTAGTGATCCATTCATTCGACATTAACTTTTCAAGCTTCATTGGTGGTAGTTGCTTTGGAATTTGAATGATGGTAGTCTAGTCATGAGCTCTGTTTGCTACCATGTGCAAGGAATTTGAAGTAGAATTGGGAAAACTTAGATCTATGGTATGATTCTGCAAATGGTAGATCATCTGATGGTGTAGAGTGGCCATAATGGCTATAGGATCTGCTTCTGCTACAGTGATTTAGATCTGAACTTGTAGTCTCTAAGACAAAGTAGGATAATCCAGCTTGATATTGAAATCAGGGGCAATATTAAGGATGACACTTCCATTATTGAGAGTTGTCAACAAAGTACCAATTAAGGCATTTTGGTACGTAATGTAGGCAGTGTCTAGAAGAGAAATCCTAGCTGTAGCAAGTATTGCCTTTCTTCTATAGAGGGTAAGAACAAAACGAATAGCTCCAACATGAAAGTGTGTATGGTTATGCTCTTTCCAAAGAGAAATAAACTTTTTTTGGAATTTCTAGCTTCATGTACTGCTGTGCGGTAGTAGTTTTTAGACCACACTATTCCAGACGGGAATGTTGGATATTTTCTTTTACTTTTGGATGGCATGTGGAAAGGATAGTTCTTATGCTTCTTGTCCAAAAACGACTACGAGAATATATAGGGACTACGCAAATGTAAAGAAGTATTTGAAATATGACTTTCCTCATGAAGATGAGTTATTTCTATAAGGTGTTTTATATGATTAGATAAGGTACGTTTCATACTAGAAGGGAGACTGATGATAGAAAGGGTAGAAGAAAGATGAACAAGGTCACTGGGTAGAGATTTTTTTACTCATGGTTATGGAAGACTCTTTACTCACTCTTTTCAAGAATACTATTGTCATAGTCAATAACACTTAATGGCTCTGATATCACTTAGGCTATCCGTGGTCAGAGGGCCACGGGGAACACTAGAGAAACACCAGATCTCGTGCTTGTGAACAGATACCGGTAAAGATCAGGGACAAATAAAGCACAAATGTAGTGTAAATTTTAGGTATATTGGCCAAGACACAAGCTCTTTCTCTCAACAAGTATCAATTCTGTAAGTCCCGTCTTTTGGGAATCTTACATAATAAGTAATAAAGACAGTCAGCAAGTGTCCCAATTTTTCACATTTTCCCTGTGCGAACTATAGTGCCTCTTTAATCCAGTCGTCTCTATTTTCGCGCTTTATGTTGTCGTCATAGCAAGTGACGATTGGAAATATAGTGAATTTACATGTATGTCCTGGGGCCAGGAATCTAAGATCACGTGTGTATAAATCGAGATTTTGGATTCACACTGACACAGACAATGAATGCAGATATCCGATTCATACGGAATGTTGATTAAATTATAATTTGGTAATTTCATGCATTAATAACTAAAGATTTCATAAATGGTGGGACAGAGCTAGATGAGAAGACAAAGGAAATGCTAAAAATAATAGACGAAGTGCAGATTCCTTTGCTCAGCGTGCGGAGATGTATTACAAGAATGTCCTGAACTGGTCGAGAATTTTTACAGGGCCTAACGTTCATTGGCAGAACGATATTCGTATTCTGACAAATTCTGGATCTCCTTTTCCAAACAAATCTTAATCTGAAATACTAATGACATTGGTTGATCAGAACTATGGCATCCACTCTGACACTTAAGATGACCCTGATGGCCCTGCTGAGTCAGAATCAACGAACCCGAACATGAACATGAAGTTCAGGTTGATCAGGAAATGGGAATTGAAGAACTTGAAAAAGAAGAAAACCGAGTTTTCAAAATGAAAAATGATGTAGATTCAGTTGTTATTTTGGATGAAATGATTAAACTGTGAGAAGAATTCGAAAGACTCGAAGAAGAGAAACAGGCGTAGAAAGATCAACTTTTGCAGAAAGATCAACTTTTGCATAAAGATGAAGAGAGAAGAGAAAGTGATTGGGCAGCTCAGCTTGGCAGTGGAGGTGCTGAAGTCACTGAGGAAGCGCGTATATAGAGAGTCTGCTACGAATAGAGATGGAGGCTTTTTTTTGGGAAGCTTTTCGGTGGGTCTCTAATGTGACTGGTCAATGTGATAGGCCTCTAGATGCATAAATCTTCAGGCACAGTTCGATACGTAACAATAGTATGTAAATTATGGTATGCCCTTTAAACTCATCCTAGGAAGCTGATAACATCCTAATATTTATTTTACATCAGATATTAACTCTGGAAAAAAATTCATTGAAGGGTCTCAACAACAGTATATGAAAAACAGAGTAGGCGACAAGAAAGAAGTAACATTTTAAAGAAAATGAGGTACAAGAAAAACACAATATCTAACACATGGGTATTTGTTTTTATTTTTATTTTTTATTTTCTGTTTTTGTTTTCAAATTCAGTAAAAAAATATGTTTGTTTGAAGCCGTTTGGTTCTACTTTTATTTTTCTGTTATTGTTTTTGGTTTCCGTTTCCTGATTTTAGTTTATGTTTTTTTTTCTAAAAAACGAAAACATGTTTAGTTGAGATTTGCAATATAAAACTGAAAAGTTCAAATACTGAAAAAAAATGTTTGGTTTTTTTAATTATTATTATTATTGTTAAGTTATTCTTATTCTTATTAATTTTTTTAATATTATTGTTATTATTAATAATTTTTAATAAGTTATTATTATGATTATTAATTTATTATTATGATTATGATTATGATTA
>JANZXV010000009.1:14586665-14597310 GCA_027576455.1 Erythroxylum roigii
TATATATACTTAAAATTGAAATATATAAATATTCAAATAAAATTTGATTTAATAATTAAATATATTTCAAATAAATATTAATTTTTAAATTATTTATTTTGTTATAATAACATAATATTAAAATAAATTTATTTAATATATTATATAAGGGATTAAATAAATTTATTTAATTAAGAATAATTTATCTTTAAGTTTTATCTAATATGTAATTATTATTAGTAATAAAATTATTACTTAAAAAATAAAAACAAAAATTAAAAACTATAACATAGAAATAAAAATACAACCGGCAAT
Source organism: Erythroxylum roigii (assembly GCA_027576455.1). NCBI lineage: Eukaryota > Viridiplantae > Streptophyta > Magnoliopsida > Malpighiales > Erythroxylaceae > Erythroxylum > Erythroxylum roigii. The sequence goes on from JANZXV010000009.1 coordinate 14,586,960, forward strand.
TCTCAAATATCATCCTATCCTATCATAGACGCGTAAGAATATTTCCATAAACCAATAAGTGCCACCAAAAGGAACAGAAAATATAGAAAAAGAGAGAGTGGGAACACTAGACAATAGTTGGAAGTACCTTACACACTGAAGAGTTGCATTATAGAAAAAACCACCAAACCCCAGAAGACAGCCAAGTTTACCGGTCCACATAAAGATAGAGAGACTGACGAAGAAGTTGGTAAAAGCCCTGTCGGTAAAATCGCCATCTCAGGTCCCGGAGTTAACGCAACATCAGGATTTGGAGGGCTTGGACTTGCAGTAATAGTAGGCATTGAGGAATCTGCTGGAGAAGGTACGTCAGCTCCAGGAGTAGGGAATAATGGCTCCATATCTGGTGCCAAACTGGGAGGAGATGACAATGGAGCGTGAGGCAAGAACGTAGGAGATGCTGCTATAGTAGAGAACTGCGCGTGTACTTGATGACATGTCAAAGCCACTGAAGAGAAAGTTGCCATGAAGACCATGAGCATAGATAAGAATGAGCAAAAAGAAGCCATTCAATTTCTAATGATGATAGAAACGATTCAGCTATTCTGAACTTAACAAAAAATGTGTCTACCAAGAGAGGAAAGAAGGAAAGAGATGAATTATGAGAGAATGTGGATAATGTTCCTATGAGTAAGGCTCAAAAGGTTCAAGTTCTGACAGTCGGTAGAAAGTGGTTGGTGGGGTCGAGTGCTTAGCTAGACGGCAAACTTAATCTTGCTGGAGACTGATTCCAAAAAACGGATGTGTGTTCTAGTTGAAAGGACAAGATTTGCTATTAGATTATCAAATGGATCACATAAAAGATTGGTGTCTTTTATCTTTTTCTGACCCGTGAATTGAGCTCGGCAGATTAAAACAAATTTCAGGCACATGTACAATGGTTGCATGATATTTACTCAAGGTGGTTTTTGGTTTCCACGCTAGTTTATAATTTACCCAGGTCAGGAATCATCTTGCAGTTTCATGCTACCCGAGAAAGAATTTTTTTCAGAATTCCAGTGCTCTTATCAATTTCTATGCTCTTTTTTTCAGAATTCTAGTACTCTGACTTTCTCTGCACTGATGTCTAAGGAAAGAAGTAGGAACTATAAAGGTAACATGTGCTTGATGATATTTGTGTAGAAATTACAGATATAAATAGAATCCACAACTACGGGAGTGGATTTTGATGGCATTGCATTTGCACGTGTTAATCAGAACATGGGATTTTTCATGCTGCTGTCTTTTCAAAAACAATTATTATGACAGAGATAAGAATTGGAACCAGAGGTAATTACTAGAGGTAAAAACGCTACTAATACTAGTTCTACTTAGTTTTTGTGAAGTTTTCGTACTTGAAAAGAATGATATCCTCTTTCAATTTTTAAAACCCTCCTTTTTTCTGTTGCTTTTGTCCATAATATAAAATGCCAATCATGATGAATTATGAATAGGAAACATTTATTACCTGCTAGTGACCGTTAAATAGTGGCCAAATGAGAGGCTGACAGAAGCTATCAACGTTCATTTTTTATTACCATTTCACAGCTCACACTGATAGATTCCATTTTCTGTCTGCAACCTCCCCTTTGAGTCTAAGTTAGATATCACCACCACCATTAACTAGTACCAAATTCTTCAGGCTCATTTTCGTTACGAATATTTTTATAACAGATTGATATTAAGTTTCTATTTAATACTGATAACAAACAAATCCAATCTCAATATCTCAACTACTAATGTTGTTCAGTTTTCCATCATTTTACAAATAGTCTAAATCTTGAATATTTTATTCGTCCTTATCTTTTATATTATTTACACTTATCATGTACCTCACACAATTGTATAATAAGGATTATTCATCCTACATATTAATACAACAAAATACAATATACTTTGGATATTACATGTACTTTATGGCATCTGAAGCTCAAATCTAAACTAAAACACTTCTACACTATGACCTTGTTTGACAACCAGCAGATTGCATTAACTATTAGCTGATTCTATCATCAGTTAGCTGACAACGGATTAATATAGCTTATTTGATCAATAGATAATATCAACTATTTATTTAAAGATATATGGTAAAATTAATTGTTTAATATTAGCTGTTTATATGTAAAATGACTTATGAGGATATAACTTTTAAAAAATGATTTATAAGGACTTGCATATTATATCTTAGTATTTCTTTGAATATTCTCAAAAGAATTTAGATAGAGCAAAAGAAGTCAACACCATTATTTAAAGCAAAGGTTCATAATAATGTAAGAATGACATCTAACTATCATTAAACTAGAAGTAATATTATCACGAATAGTTATTATCTCTTGAGTTCCTAATTCTTCAATGTTTTCTTGGGTAAAGTTAACTTCAACATCTTTAAATATATTCGGAGGTATAAAGTCAGGATCTTGATCAATGATATTAAAAGTCGGGTTGCTAGTTGTGCTTCTTCTAATATAGTTATGCAATACAAAAGTTACACAAATTATTCTATTTTGATCCATCAATGAATACTTAAACATTTTCTCCAATATTTTCCATCGAGCCTTAAGAACACTGAAAGCTCTCTCAATGCAACTTCTCAATGATAAATGAGCTTGATGAGAAACTTCTATAGTTCTCCTATTAGATAGGAAGTCATGTATGGTTCGTTGTGTATGCTTATTGCGTCTGCTTATAGTTATATACTCTTTGTCTATTATTTGGTATCAACTTATGGGGATTTAATTGATTATGTTAGTTTTTTTTGCAGAAAATAACTTTAATGTATGCTAATAACTTGGAACTAATAGTTTTTGAATTTTATGTGGAAACATTAGTTTATTGTTTGAAAATAATATGACTTTGATAATATTCTCAATCCTCATTGGCAACATCTTGCGTTGGTTCAGGTGGAAGCTCAGTGTCAAGAATGTACAATTTTTTTAAACCTTAGATGTAGCACCTCACTCTCGCAAGACACGTACCTGACATTCTGAGTGATATCCGAGTGAGAATCCCACAAAAGTGGTGTGCTAGTAGTAGTCAATCAAACAAATCTTCGTACAATTTTTTTTAGAACACACGTGTATACGAAAATTTATAATCAAATTCAGGCCTATACTTTTATTTCATAGAACTCGAAATCATAATTATTATTACATTTTGATCAATCTCTTTTGCAAAACATTTCCAAACTTCAGAAGTTAGTACATATAGAAGCATATTCAAATACACATGATACAGTAATTGCGGAAGACTCAATTTGATACAAAAATAAGAAAATACAAATGCAGACACAAACTAATCCCGACCTCTACCTCTTACTTGAATGCAGTGGCTATACTCCCGTTTGCCCAATGGGGTAATTCTGCTGAGCTTGAAAAATGTTGCAAATTTTGGATGAGTTTTGCGAACTCAGTAAGTGACTATCCTCGATGGCTCACTCATCACATGACACATACAATTCACATCATTTCATTTGTAATCATTATGAATCACATATATTTCACATTCAAAAATCATTCAAACTATTTAAATCATACATATCGCATGCATATGCAATGCTTATGGAACTCACTTTCAATTTGTTACTTTGTTACGACTAAGTGCCTTTTTTACCGGCCCATATCCTTTAGTGGATATCGGGCTGGCCCATATCCCTTGTGAATACCAAGCTGAATCAGATAATGTCCCATATCCTTTAGTGGATACCGGGTACATTTACATGTGAGCCTGAGGCTCTTATCACATATTGAGCTTTAAGCTCTTTTTCATTGGCGACTCCAGTCACAACTACCTTTATCTTTCATGCATTCATGTAATGGAATGCATTAATCACATATGCTCAATCAGTCATTTTCTCTCAATTTACACATTTCATCGGACTTTAGTCCAGCATTCAACATTTAAGTTGAGAATCACTTTTTTTTAAGTCCAGCATTCAACATTTAACAATCAAGTTAAAGATATCACATATTCCTTCCAATTCACATTCAAGTAACACTTCAATATCACATCCATGCATAAAAAATCTCAGGCATTCAAGGTCCGAAATCAGAACAATCACATTTCATTTCAATAGAAATTCAAAGCAGAAAGTTAAAACATAACAAACAGTGAATTAGACCATCTAGGTCGACTCATAGTACACTCCAGATGAGCATTAGCTTCCATGATCTGGAAACGTTTGAATGCAACGTTTAAGTTGCTCATCACAATTATGCAATATGCACGTTGAATACATATTAATACTTGTACAATCACATAACATTCAGTTTTACACATATGTATGTGTGTAATGTATAATGCATGCTCAATAACAATCTCGGGTATATTATCCAATTTCACATCTTATGCTTATTTTCATTTCATAATTCAATCACTCACCATTTATTTTCTAGCATTATTTGCTCTTATAATAACAATTTCTCATTCACTTTAACTTGATACCCATTGCTCCTCTCCTTTAAATCACAACTACAATCATATGAATATCTTTATTTCCATTATACACAAGTCTTTGATGCTTTAATACCAACAATTCATTCACTAATGTTATTCTAAAATTATATAATCATAACATATCCAAACTCTCATTCTTTCCTATATCACCTCCAAAATTCCAAACCTTCTGGTCAATTTTTCAAGATCATTTTGATTAGGTAAGTGAAGTAATTTGATAACACTTTCTTCTAGAAAAATGTTCCCCATTGTCTTAAGTTTCTAATGACACCAAAATCATTCAATTTGGTTCAACAATCTAAAATTTATATCTCAAATATTTTCGGATTGTTCTTATCTTGAAACAGTATACTATATTCAACTTCCATCTAGAAATTGAAAGTCTTAGAGACTGAATTAAATTCGACTTCTTCAGATAATTTGTATCCCTATGTCTCTAGTTTACTCCAAATAAAAAATCATCTCATTTTGAAATCCATAGATCAAACAGTGAAATCATACCAGTTCATACTATTCCAACAGTTCCCTTACTTGCATTTAATTAATCTTTTTCAAATCAACTTAGAATGCAACCAATTTTTATAGAGATGTATAAGAATGTCTTAAGAACCTATTGGTTCAATAATCAAGTCAATTGGAGGTCTAGACAAGAAGTTATGGTCGAAGGAAGCAAGACTGTTCAGCTTGCACAATTCTCTCAGGTGCACTTGACTATTGGAGAGCATTGTGTCATGATGTGACAAATAAACATCAGTCTAGCAATTAAACTCATGGGTGTGACGGAGAAAAGTCACAGGTGTGAGTGAGTCACGCCTGCGCAAGAGTCATGGGTGTGAGAAAAAGTCACAGGTGTGGACACTCATCAGACCGTCCCACATTTTACACTCGATCTCTATTTGAATGATTTCAGATGGCCAAGATATTTGGTGAAGATGTAGATTAGTGTGTTATGAGTCCAATGATTCAAGTCCCATGTCATTTGGAGGTCAGGAGAGCAAGATATGGTCAAAATACTAAAGGATGTTCAATTTTCTCCAGCCACAGATGCACAATCGCGAGTTTCCACTTACCTATCAAAGTCGCGATCATGCTGAGAGGAAACTCGCAATCGTGCTTTCCCACTTCCTCTCCCAAAGACGCAATCCTTTTTCTCTTCAGATACTACAATTATTCTCTTATTCCTTTTTTTTCATTTCTTAAGTCCTCCATTTCTAACTTACATCTCCATTTTCGATTCACCATTTGGACTCCCATTTCAGCTCCAAACATTCACAAACATATCAAAAACCATGAATCAACACAAGCAATAAAAACTTAATCTCATTCGCGCATGTTCTGCGTTTTCCCTTCATTTTTCTGCATGCTTTCATCTTCTTCCAACACTTTCTTTTCATCTTAACTTTTCATTTTTTAATCCTTCTTAAGGCACGACATTAACTTTTCCTTAGCTCTAACTCATTTTCAGTCCATTTCAAAAACACTTAAATTGCTCATGTATATACAGTGAAGGAAACAGAGCACACACGTATATATATCAACTCTTCTCCAAACATTTCTGCACTCATCTCATACACGTTTTCATTAATCTTTCAACACCACAAATCATTTTAACACTATCTTTTAATATATTAATCATCGAATATGCAAACACAACACATACGATATACCTAAAAATTTACTCACTCACTCTTCAACAAATGTATATATATCATTATTTCATAACCATTTAACAGTGAGCTAACGTGATGCATGTTTCATCTCATATAACAAGAAAACCCATAAAAATGCTTACTTGTTTAAAACTCCAACTCTTTAAAAATCATATGAGCCTTAGCTTTCCAATAATACCCGATCATCATCAGTAGAGAGTTGCAGGGTTAGATATTTCAGTTATAGTGAAGAAGATAACAAAAAGAGGTAGCAAGCTAAAAATCAGAGCAAGGCTTGCTTTGTGAGGGTGAGAAATCTCTGAAAGGAATGGAGCTTCCCGAAGATGAAGGAAAATCTCGAAGATGATATTTTTTTAAGACAAGAACAAACAGTAGCTGAATCTTTCAAGTTTAAAAGAACGTGTGTTTAAGAATTGGACACTTGTCTAAATTCTAAGGCTTTAACTAGTTTCTCAATTAACTAGTTCAATCTTCTCCGATTTTTACTCCATTTTGTCTCTAAATTTTCAATATCATTTGTCAAAAATCCCAAAGTCACTCATACCATTTTCCATTATCATTTGACTCTCATTTCTATTTCCATTCATCAATTTATTTGCCACTTGGCATTTTTCCTAGCTAATAACATTCAACATCTTTGTAATTTATTCCTAAAATTCACTAAAAATTTAAAATTAACAAATATACTCTCCAAATAAATTTTCAATACACATAAACCACAATTCTCAATAAACTCGCCTTTCACATATATATCAATCAATTGTATCCGAAATGTCAATGAATGCATGTTCAGTCATTTTAATGTGTATAAAAATTCAAGTTCACGTGCGTGTAAGCTAACAATATGTATGAGCCTGAAAATGCATTTTTCTTAATCTCTCATTGATCTCATATGTATCGTATTTTTGAGATTCTAACCCTTAGTATAGGAATGGGATGTTACATTAGAGCAATTTTAAGGTTACGCAATCAATTTGAAAATTTTGGTCCAGTCAATTCGTTTACATCCATGATACTCCTTAGGGATAAGTTTGTACTCATTTTTCAAAAACTATTTCGTAAAAAAAAATAGTTTATGCCGTAAAACCAAATAAATAAGGACCTTAAAATTTTGGTTACTCCTATTATTTTAAACAAATTAATAGCCCTCACTATTAATTTGAGAAATTATCACATAATTTTCTAGTGGGCTACGATCCTATTTTAATTTAATTGATATTGAGTTTGCTCAACAAACCAATTAAATTAAAAAGTAGTAGAAAATATTTTATCAATCATATCCTATGTGATTCCTAGATCCGTTAGGAGATAACCTTTTGCCAAAAACATATCTAATAATATATTCCTAACCTTGCTCCTAAATTTATATGATCATAGGTTTACTCATCTAAATAATATAAATTTAATTAAGTAAAACCCATAGTTATAAGACTAAACATGTTCGAGTTAAAGTGACCTTGAGTTTACTCAATAAGCCTAACAATAAACAAAACTCTGGTTTTAATCCTATAATAATGGAAGGCATTATTCATGTTCTAAACATGTATTTAATATTTTAATGAGGGATTTAAAATAAGGCCTTATTCTAAATAATATAATCTCATTATATTAATTTATTTGACATAATCTAATTATGAAAAATAAATTGAGCACTTGACTTGATTTTTTAAAAAAATTAATTTAACTTAATTAATCAACTCTTGAAAAATTAAAATAAACAAATAAATAAAAGTGGTTGGTGCTGCAAGTGGCCAAGAGGCACTATCTTCTAACACAGCCGGCGCTATCGACTAGGAGATTGCATCTCTTGGAGCCCGCGCATCAGGAGATGCAGTCTCCTGGCATGTGGGACGTGTGCGCCTTCTTTTCCAAATCCTTCGCGTTTTTGTTTTTGTTTTCTTTTGTTTCATAACAAATCTCTAGTCTGTCTAGCCCCTTCATTTGCTCTGCCTTCAGTCTACCGACTCCAGTGGTGTGAATAACACTAATATTTATACACATAAAACTCTAGAGAGAGAAATCTATCCAGAGTGTGAAACCGGTGGTGGTTCTCTAACCACCGGTGGCTAAATCTGCCTTTGGTGGTCCTGATCTTCGTCAGCTATGAAGCATAATAAAACCCATTAACCAAACATACATCAATATTCATTGAAGCAAACGTTACCTAAGACACTCAAGTCTAAGGATCAATTATACAACCATTATAATGAGATAATCCACAGGTACACAAGTAATGTTTCATTCAGGATTCTCATGATTGAGTCAGTTCAATGAACTTATTCTCTAATAAGTACCCACATATTTGTTTAAGTATCTTCACACTTTAATCTATATGAGATCGATAACTTTCTTTATAAGAAAGAAACAAATATGTGCTAGTCTAATCATTTTATCAATACCCTATCTTGATGAAACTATAACTAAGAACATTTTAAGAATAATACAAAATGCAATTCAAATTTTATAATTATAATCACATTATAATTTCTAATTACATAACAATTATTTCAGGAATTTTATTTTTATAATTAATAATTAAAAATTAATGAATACACAAAGGTAAAAATGTTTTTATTGAATAAAAAATATTTATATAATTAATTATATACAACAAAAAAATTGGCTGCACCCGTAAACCAACACCGATTACCTCGAACCATCTGATTCCAAGCCTTAGGTTGCCGCAATGTTACCTCATCCACCTCCATCTCTATCATCGGATCATCCTCTTAGCTTCCTTTCCATTCTTAGATTCAGGTGCAACCATCTCAGTCCCCGTCAGAGGATTAAAAGACCGGAGAAAACTTCTCTTTTATCGATTTGATAACTCCCTAGGCCCTAAAAGAGGTTCTTCACCCACCGATGATACAGGTCCATCTTTATTCTAAATAGACCCTCCTTTGTTGCTTGATTGGTTCCCTAATTCCAGAACGTGCTTGTTAAGTGATAGTGTATAGTATTTATTTTGTAAAATGGTGTTGTTTCTGTTTAAGTGTTGTAGTTACCCACTGTTGTCGCTTTATGTTACAACATTGTAGTTTTGTACATATTAGCCTAGTGTTGTCTTGTTATGTATATATCTTAAATCTGACTTGATGTATAGTTGAGCAGTTGAATAAAAACAAGTCAGTTTATTTACGACTCTCTTGAAGACTCTGTACATGGTATCAGAGCAGGTCTTGATATTGTCGTCGATCAATGATTGAAGTACAAAGGAGTGAACGGGGTAGCTGGTTGATGGTTATTGTCAGCTCGATATGCGTCTGTAGTGGAGGGTGTAGCTGATTTGAGGAAGTCAAGCATTAGGGTTTCGTATTACTGTTTCTCCGAAAATCAAGAGTTGGGGTTTCGATTTTTCCCCTATTTCTCCCACCGAATATGAAGGTTGATCGAAGGTGTTTGCCATGATGGACGGTATATCACATGAATCTCCCACAATATCGACTCTGGATCCTCGATTGAGAGGTAAGTCTGACGACGGTCAAGTTTATCTTCAAGGTTTAGACTATCCAGGTATGAGTTTAGTTACTGTCGTATTGAATGGGAATAAAATTTTGAGCTGGAGTAGATCTGTTAAAATAGCTCTCGGAGCTAAAATGAAGTTAGGGTTCATAGATGGCACATGCCAAAAACCTAGTCCATGATCTGTTGACTACGGAAAATGGATTAGGACAGATTATATGGTTAAATTGTGGATACTGAACTCAATGTCGAAACACATAGTTGAAGCTTTCATCTATACAAATTCTGCCCATGAATTGTGGACCAATTTGGTAGAGAGGTTTGGAGAGAGTAATGGACCATTATTATACCATTTACAAAGACAGATTAGTGCAGCTTCACAGGGCACTATGTCTGTTGCTAAATACTTTACAAGTCTTAAGAAATTGTGAGATGAGCTTTGGTGCCCGATGCCTGTCCCACAATGTACTTGTGGGGCGGCTACACAATGTATTTATGGAGCACCTAAGGCTTTAGCTGATTTAACATCTATGAATCAGTTAATACAGTTTCTGATGGGTTTGAATGAGAGTTATGATCATGTTCGAAACTAGATTTTGGTTATGGAACCCTTGCCATCTGTTAATAAAGCATATTTTATGGTCTTAAGGATAGAAAAACTGAGGGAAGTGCAGATGGTATTTAGTGAAGGGATTGAACATAATGCTATGTTAGTGAACACTAGCAGTACTAAGAAAGTTACTGATGGA
>JANZXV010000009.1:14603745-14615890 GCA_027576455.1 Erythroxylum roigii
ATCATATCGGGAATTTCGGATTAGTCTTAAGGTTTCCAACGCGACGCAACGATTCGTATTCTAAGTTTTGCGCTTGCAGATGTCGGCACTTATTTCCGTTCGTTTCAAAACGTTTGTTTCGACTGGCTTCCGTTTCGTTTCCGTTTCCGAATTCGAAAAGAATTCATGCTTTCGATTCTGTTCGTTTTCGTTTCCGTTTTCCAGTTGGGATCCGGTTCCTGAGATCGGGTCCTAACAATAATGGTCATTCTTAACATTAAAAGTTGAAGAGAAACTACTCTAATGTTGACTAAAGAAAAGAGAAAATAAGAGAACTTTGAGAAGCTGGAAAATGGACGATTTGCTCCTTCACACCTTGGCTCTATTTATAGCCTTCAAAACCCATGTGAAAATCTTGTAGTCTTGATTCTTTGGTCCCTAAATCATAACTCTATTGATTTTCACCCAGATTTGGCTAAGATAAAGTTTTGAACCACTTTTTAACACGTTTTCCCCTTGTATATTCAAAGTATGAAAGTTGTAGTTTTCACAGAGTGTGCCCACACCTAAGATCTCGGTAGACTTTTTCTATATTTCACTTAATTTCCACAATCTGATCTCAATCTACAAAATAAAATTTTTTATTAGCTCAAATCTCCTTGACTCACCTTTAATTATTATTGAGATTGCTCCTTCATTTAAATATTTGAATTTGGATTAAGACTCAATTCTTTTTCCACTCAAATAGTATCTTCAAACCTTTTCTTACAAAAAATAAACAAAATACTAAAATTTGAACATATCAAGATAGATTACGGAAGAATTTGAATGTTAAAATAAGGTAAAATTATGACCCATCATAAATATTCTAATTATAATTAAAGTAAAACACTAATTATAATTTAATTTAATTTTAATAAGAATTAAATATCTTATATTTGATCCCTAAAGTTTCTCAAACTTCACAATTAAGTTCAACTTAATTTAAATTGATATTTTGTCTTTTTAACTAATCTTTTTGTGTGACCCATTAGGTTTCTAATATGTTGATAATGAATATAAATTATAATTAGAATCATTAATGCTCCAATCAAATAATTTATAATCATAGATTAAGATTGACGCCTAGGAATATATTATGACCATTTAAATATTAAAAATGTCAAAGTGATTTGATTCAACTTATCTATGCATGGATATAATATATAATGTTATCCTTTCGCCGTCCAATGTTCTAATTCAATATAGAGTATGGACAATGACTACTCTTTTGAATCCAATCATGTTTGTTCTTGCTAATTAGTAATTGATTTATAATTGATATTTGAAAATACCTTTTTAACTCTCAATTCACTTTGACAAGAGAATTCCTTAAAAAAGTACTAATTAAGAATAGTGGAACATTCTCTTTAATTATTTTAAAATAACAATCCTTCATTAACTTAACCATATCCATATGGTTCATATTGTATCTAGCCACTAACTGACTGAGCTACCCTAATTGGAATATGTCATAATTAGCATCAAAATACATTAATTTTCGCATGAGATACTCTGGTAATATCAAGTCTAAGTATCAATTATGCAACCACTATAATGAGAAAATATACAGACATATAAGTAACATTTCATTTAGGATAATCATAATTGGGTCAGTTCAGTGATTGTCTAATAAACACTCACAAGTTTGTTTAAGTATTTCTATACTTAAATTTATAAGATCAAATTTTCTTTATAATAAAGAAACATAACATGTGTTAATTTTACTGTTTCATCATTATCTCGTATTGATAAAACTACAACTAGAAATAATTTAGGAATAATATATTAATATCAATTGAATATAATAATTATGATCTCACTCATAATTTTAATTTCATTGTAATTATTCTACGGAATTAACCTTTAGTATTAACATATCAAATGTAATTAACGAAATATAAAGAGATAAATAACACCTTTATTAACTAAAATAATAATATCATACATAAAATAGTAACCAATCAATTGACTACAAGGGCATAAACTATCAATTTTTTTAGTAATTTTAATTGTGATGTTACTGCAATCCTAGCTAGGACTAGATCATGTGTTTTCGTAAATCAGTTTCTATTCTGTTTTATTAAATCTCATCTATATATTTATCTCGGACTCAAACAAATATGTAGATAAAATTACTGAAACAAGGCTGGAACACCTTTATTGGTACAGAGGATTTGGTGTGAACCCCAAGTTATGGTAACATTAACAGTAACGATCACAATGCAAGCAATTGGAATGGGTTCCAGCTCCTGTTGTCTTGGCAATTTTGCCAACCGTATGGCTCAATCCAATAAGTCCAGTTACACCAAGGGAATTCGTGGTTTTTTGAGTCCATAATATTTCAAGGGTCTATACGCTATAACACCTAGGCAAAGAAGAGGAGCACCTGTGTCGAGAGGAAGACTTTTGGGGATGCGAACTACAATATGTTCGTCAATCACCGTAATGTCGGAGAAGCCTCCATGAAAGGTTGTTCCATCCGGCATGAAATCTTCTGGCCCTAAATATGTGTCAACTCTGTTCCATTAAATTTAAACTATTTATTTATGTGAGATCCATACAAATAAATAGTTTAGATCTAATAAAATAGAATTGGTACACAAATTTAGGAACAGAGAATCTATCCCTGTTTCATCATAACATTTCTCAGTTCTCACTGCATATGAATGCCGTCTCCAAATCCCACACAGAGAAATGATTTTCAGAAAATTTGAAAAAAGTCAAAGAGAAGTTGTCAAAAGACATAATATTTTGAGAGCAATTTTTAAATTAGAGATTATTACGAGTAAACATAACAGTTTTTCAATAAATTGAAGTTACATTATTGCAACAAATGAATGCTTAGTTTTCTCCAAAGTTCATTCATGATTTACTTTGAATGTTTTACAAATTTTACAATTTATTTTAAATACTTTAAAATGTTACGATCTAATTTATATTTTAGCAAAATTATTAAGTTAAATTTATACTTTTTACCTGATCCTTTATTTAAAGCATGTAATTGATGAATTATTATGTATTTTTATATTTAAAAATAATTATTATGAATTTATAGCTTAAAAAGATCAATAATGACAGAGGAAAGTCCATATTGTGAAACAAAAGAAACATTTGACACTTCAAACTGAAACATTAACGGCCAAGACAACGGGTAGTTTTCACCTCAGCCAGCTGGGGGCTGGAAATCGGACGTTGATTTGTCCTATAACCAATCTTTCCTACACGACACTGAATACAACATAGTATGCCTCGACACTCGACAGCACCCTTTTCTTTTATTAACTTTCTTACATAAATATAATTATTCACCACAAGATATTTCATCATCTGTTAATTTTGTAATAACAAATAGGTTTTTTTTTTGTTGGATAAATACCGCCATTTCAGACAAAATACGGAATTAGTTTACAAAATCCAGAGTCCATTGAAGAAAATACTCCATCCAAATCATTACCATTTAAGTCATGGTAAACTAATTTATTCCTTAATTAGTTTCTCATTTGGTTTTTAAATAATATACTAGATCGTACGTACAACAACAACAATAACAATAAGTAAATATTCTGCTGCTGAGAAAATTTAATAATACGCAATCTTATTTATTTTTAACTAATTAAGAAGCTTTTTCTAAATAACCAAGTAAATAATATGTTGAATATTTATTTAGTTTAAATATTAATGTAAACTGCAGATTATTTGTTACTATAATTATTATTAATTATGTAAGTGCAAATGCTAAAATTAATAATTATAAATATTATGTTGTCTAAAACATATAATTATCCTCTAATTAAGTTTTGGGATGTCTTAATCAGAATTTTATTTATTGAAATTATTACAAATTTGTAATTGCATGTAATATGTAATTTAAAATTTTCTATATTAATTAACAAAAGAAAATGTTTAATTGTGTGGAATATACAGCTAGAGCGATTGCAACAGAACAACATCAAAAGACAATTAGGCGGACCTCTCCTAGGCTAGGAGTGAAGTGACGTTGTGAGGGGAGGGGATGACGTAGGCATAAAAAAAAACAGAGGGCGGACAGCTCCACAGTTGATGCCTTGAAAGGACATAAGAGTATGGAGAGTGAAAGACAAAGAAGAGATAAAAGTTCGCAAAGTGAGGGAAAGTAAAGCCGCATAGAGATAATCGGCCACATTATCAACAACCCCGCATAAAGGGATGCTGCACGTTGCCTCCTACCCACTGTCTACAAACCTCTGAAACAAAGAGAGAGAAAGGTGGCGATGAGTTTAGTAGTTTAGTTTGGGCCAAAACACTCAGTATCACACACCAGCATCGTCGTCGCTGCCACGTCCCTCGTCCTCATTGTTACGATGTCCCTTCGTTACGTTTCGGTTTTGCAAGGAACCAACCCGTGTAAAAGAAGTGACTATGGGATTTTGTCACGGAGATAGAATGATACTAGGTTGGCGTGTTGGACGTGCGTGGAAGTTTGAGTAGTTCTGTCGCATTGCGCGTTCTGTGGGGTGCATGTGCCATGATCACCTGATTTTTGAAGAGGTTCTCTGTCCTTTCGTTGGTTGTTAAGTTCACAAACTACACCTACCATATCCCGTCTCTTTATACATTCGAACTATCAGACTGCGGAGAGGAAAAGAGAGCGGGAGCTTTTGTCTTTAACTATAAAGAGAGAGTATGGGTAAGAACGGTGTATTAGGTAAGAAAGTAGAGGGATCAACGAGCACGGTTGGTGATAAAACCAGAGAACTTGTTAACAATCGCTCGGAGCCTCCTGACAACAGACGAGGTAAAATCAAGCTTTATTTCTTAGTACTTGTCTGTCTGTTTAATTTGATCCGCTTTTGTTATGTTTTATGTCCAGACAAGTTCATAGTTAAGTTCAATAAACCTGGAGTTTATCTATTTTGTATTTACATCTTCCATCGTGATTGATATTTGTGTAATTTTTTAATCTAGAATGGATATTTTTTTTTTCTAATTCAATCTCAGAGTTAATCATTGCAATCTCTTCCTGTTCTTGGTTTATGGGATTTTGGGAAACTTGTCTCAGGGGACATAGACGATCTATACGTTGAGCTATGGCGTGCTTGTGCGGGCTCTCAGGTTTACATTCCGGGAGCGGGAGAGTTGGTTTTCTACTTCCCCCAAGGTCATATGGAACAGGTTCTGTCCCTTATTATGTTTTTGCAATGTTTTACCAAATTAGGAAACTGCACCATTGGAATATTACTAGTCCAGTAACTCTTCGTATCCTACAATATCTTGTAAGCTGGGTTTGAAGTCTTCGTTTTTTCAATTGAATCGAAGCTACTCCCCTTTTCTTTTACATGGAAATAGCAGGAAATCCAATTAGGATGGTAATAATTTACCCGCCTGAAACAGCACTACAAATATCTAATTTTTGTGCCAACGAACATTTGGCGTTACTGCGGTTAGGAATACGTTTGAGTTTAATTTAGTGACACCTTCTTCTCTTGTAGATTGAGGCATATACTGATCAAGATGGTACAATGAAAATGCCCGCCTATGACCTACCTTCCAAAATCCTCTGCAAGGTTATCTATGTTCAGTTAAAGGTAGGCCTTTGGTTGGAGATTAACGATAGGTCACCTGAATTCTCTATATACTGCTATTTCTTAAATATATGGAGCTTCTCAGTACTCGAAACCTCTATCAGACATTCGAACAATTTGCTTACGTGCTATTTCTTATCATTCTTTGTCAACATTCAGGCTGATGCTGGAACAGACGAGGTGTTTGCACAGATAACTTTGCTCCCAGTTGCTAAGGTATGCTACAGAGATGCTGCTTAATTGTATCTTAATAATTCTCAATTATACAGGGCCCTTTTTTCCTGTTTATGGACATGGCATACGTAGATGGCTTAATTCAATTCTTCATTTATGTTTCATTAATTTGAACAGCTTATGAGTTGTTTCTCTGCAGCCAAAAGAGCCGAGGTCAGAAGATGACGGAACTTCCCAGTCTTCACCTCAGATTGCTTGTACGCAGTCCTTTTGTAAGAAGCTGACCCCTTCTGATACAAGCACACATGGTGGATTCTCCTTTCCCAGGCGCCATGCTGAGGAGTGCCTTCCACCTTTGGTTAATATTCTTTGCTCTAATTCATTGCACAACAACATGATGGATGTACCTTAAATACCTGTATTTTTTTCATAGTTGTCTAAAGGACTGCATAAATTGTCGAATCCAGTGGCTGTAACCAATGGTCCAATGGATTCTAAGGCATGCTTACTTGCATACTTGCTTTACATTTTACGTTCTGACTTGGATCTTGCATATTGATTGTTTCCACTTCATTTGTGCAGGACATGACTCGATTGCCCCCACTCCAGGACCTCATTGCAAAGGACTTACATGGGTGTGAATGGCACTTTCGGCATATTTTTCGGGGTGATTTTTCTCTTGCTGTATATCCCAATGAAATTTAAATCTCAAAATGTTTAACATTGTTTATAATGTCTGCAGTATCCACAAGGGAAATTCATTTACTACTAAGATTAAACATAGCATGATCGTTATGTACTTCATGACTGTTTTTTTGAGGCAATGCAAGTTTCTATATATCTTCTTAACATGGTGTTGAAGAAAGAAGGAAAGAGTTAGATGAAATACCAGTGGACTTGCTGCTAGTTTTTCATTTTACTTCTCAACCTAATTGGCGTAGCTTGTATTATAGGTCAGCCAAAGAGGCACCTCCTTACAAGCGGATGGAGCACTTTTGTATCGTCAAAAAAGCTTGTTGCTGGGGATGCATTTATCTTGCTTAGGTTCTCTCTCTCTCTCTCTCTCTCTCTCTCTCTGTGAGTGTTTGTGTTCTCTCCTTACATGAATCTGGTCCATGTTCCAATTCAGAGTAAAACAGTATAAACTATCAGAACATCCCAACATTCAGTTTCAGAGGTGTCTTTTCTTTGTTGGATGCATAATCACAAATGTTTTATATAGAGGAAAAAATGGAGAACTGCATGTCGGGATCCGACGGGCAAAGAAACTGCACAGCAATGTGGCAACAAATGTCATATCTGGACCAAGCATACAACATGGAATCCTTGCCAGTGCTTATTATGCCCTTTCTACAGAAACTACGTTTACAGTCTTCTATCATCCTTGGTATAGTCTTTAGAAGTAACTTTCACTTTTAAGATAGTCAATTGCTTGCGTTGTTAGGATATCTTACCATTTAAGTTTCATTGGGACGCATAAAGGAACATGCCTACTGGCATGGAAGGAAGTGTGTGGTTCTGCTGGTGAAAGTTTGAAAAATATCTCAATATTTTTCTGGTGTTATTGATGCCTAGAACTTGAGTTTTTAGCAGCCTGAAATGCTAAGTTTAAACAAGGAACCATGTTGTATCACTTTCAGGACAAATCCTTCTGGATTTATCATTCCTTACGATCGTTACATGAAATCCAAAGAGATTGACCTCTCCATTGGCACAAGATTTAGAGTGCAATTTGAAAATGACGAATGCGTACAGGAAAGGTAATAATTACTGCAATTGAGTTCATTTTTAGAAAGCATAACTTGCACTAGCACCATTACAAGAGCTGCAATTATAATATGCAGATTTGAGGGCACTATTGTTGGTACTCAAGACATTGATCCCATTCGGTGGCCGAATTCAGATTGGAGAAGTCTAAAGGTGCAAACCCCCTCTGTGACCTGGGACCTTTTTAGATCATTATGGTAACTTCTAATCAATCTATTTTAAGAATTTATGATCTCTTTCAGGTAAAATGGGATATCAAATCGAATGGATTTGTGTGCCCTGAGCGAGTTTTTCCATGGGATATTGAGCCAATAGAGAGTATTCGAAAAAACACTTCTCTTCTACAACCATCTAAAAGGCGAAGGACATTAAACTTATCACTACCTGGGTTTCAAAACATGTTCAAGGATGGTCAGTGCTTCTCTTCTAAACAATAGTGGCTGCATAAGAAATTAAAAACAATCATCAACGTGTGTTTCTAGAAAGTACTCACTTTGACTTGAACTATGTTTCCTTCATTACCAGGCCCATTAGCTAGGCCAGTTAATGATGCACCTCAAAGTCACTCGGAGGTCTTGCAAGGTCAAGAAGATAGTGACAGAGGTGTTAGTGAAGTGGGTGAACTTACATCACCAACAATGTCGTGTTTGAATTCCTCACCAAATGTTGATATTCCACGCATATCACCGGGACCAAAACACCAGCCGCACATTCCTATGAACGGTCCATTTTATCTGTGTCCCGGTAGCACTGAATCGTTTCCTGATGGAAAAATAGCAAGACTGGATATTCCTACTAGTTGGTGTCCAACACACAGCTCTTACGGAATCCATGAAAATAATGCAAGAAGCAGAAACTTGTCAATTCAGAATATCAACTCTCGCACTTCTGGATCGCAGGACTGCAGAGTTTTGGAACTGAAAGATGCAAATGAAGTTCCTCTAGCTCCTACAAACGGTGGTAGCAGGTACATGCTTTTTGGAGTCCATTTAGAGTACAATCCACCGGAGCTCCCTTCAGCACAAGTTGCCGCTGCTCGTCAGCTGGAAAGCCTGTGTTATGTCCCCCCAATGTCTCAATCGAGTGTTTCAGAGCCATCCAATAACATTTCTGACATGATTTCCGACAACCAAACCAAGGAATGCTGCTCTTCCTCTAACCAGAGTTCCACGAAGGTACATCATTTGCTGATATCTTTGTCAAATTAGTTCTTGCCTTCTTGGTGAAGTTACTGGATCAAAACTTGAACTGAAAAAACAGTCAATAAGTTAATCTGTATGCTAACTTTATGATATTGATTCTGAATGCAGAAAATTCCAACTTAAAAGTCCAAAGCTTTTTCATCTGCCTTATGGATGACATGGATAGCATGAATCCGAGCTCGCCCAAATCCAAGCCCATGATACTTACTATCTTGACCACCTGAATTTGATCTGTTTCTTCAAAGAACAGTAGAGAATAAAATTTGACTGTACTTTATATTCAATTACAACTGCGTCTTATGTTTGCGCTGATGAAACTAATCGTGGAGTATATTTCATAGATTTGGTACAACTTTCATTTCATAAGCCTGTAATTGAGTGAGTAACTCTTCTTGAGACATTTACTTGTGATGCCATTACCAATGCAGCTTGTGTCATGCTTTTCTGACCACGTGTTTCTGTTCCTTGAACAGCTTGAATGGCTACAGTGGTTCATCGTCATGCGTTTGCTTAAAACCTTGTGTTTGTTTGATCCAAATGTACCATATAACGATGCAAGTCTACTAATCATGATAATAATATTAAAAATTGTATCTCTCTATTGAATAAAAATTTCCTTCGTCCCACACACAATTAAGGATCTAGTAATATGCTTTCGTAGGGATGCTCTCGGAATAAGCTAACATACGCCATCTCTATTTCTATGGCGAGGAAGTGAACAATTCGGACAACGAAGACAAAGATGACACCGGTTTCACGGCTGTCGGGGAAAGAAAATGCGACTAATGCGCAGCACTGTACAGAGTCTCCAAGAGAGTCGTAAACAAGCTAACTTGTTTTTATTCAGCTGCTCAGCTGTACATCAAGTCACATTTAAGATATATACCAAACAAGACAACACTAGCCTCATATGTACAAAACTACAATGTTGTAACATAAAACGACAATAGCGGGTAACTACAACACTTAAACAGAAACGACACCATTTTACAAAATAAATACTATACACTATCACTTAACATCCCCTCCTCAAGTTGGAGTTTGGTGAACATCAACCAAACCCAACTTGGACAGAAAAGAAGCAAAAAGAGGAGCTGCCAATATCTTGGTGAAGACATTAGCCAGACATGAGCAGGAGCGATAAACCCAAGCTTAAACTGATCTTGAACCACTTGACAGTCAATATCCAAATGCTTAGTTCGTTCATGAAAAATAGGATTAGCAGTAATATGCAAAGCCGCCTTATTATCACACCACAAAGGAATAGGAGAAACAAAAGAAATCTGCAGATCGCGCAAGAGATAAGAGATCCACAATAATTCACATACAGTAGCAGCCATACTACGATACTCAGCTTCAGCAAACGAACGAGAAACAGTGGGTTGTTTCTTAGTCTTCCAAGAGACTAAGGAAGAACCCAAAAACACACAAAAACTAGAAACTCACCGACGAGTAGTCAAACAAGCTCCCCAATCAGCATCACAAAAGGCCATAAGAGAACAAAGAGAAGACATAGCAGAATCTGAAGAAGCAGTGGAAGCAGGGAAGAACAAACCCTTAGAAGGACAACCCTTCAAATACCTCAACAAATGAAGAGCAGCATCCCAATGACCCACACAAGGAGCAGTAACAAACTGACTCAATTATTGGACAACAAATGTGATATCAGGCCTTGTAAAGCCCAAATAAAGAAGTCTACCAGTCAGCCTACGATATGCCCCAACATCCTCCAACAAAGAACCAGAAGCAGCATCTAGTTTTAACCCCTTAGGCAAAGGGTAGAAGCGGGCTTGACACCAGTCAAACCCGAATCACACAGCAAATCCAAGACATATTTACGCTGATTAACATAAAGACTAGTAGAAGAATGTGCAATTTCCAAACCCAGGAAATATCTAGCAGGACCAATATCTTTAACAGTAAAGGCAGAATGCAGAAATTGTTTAACATCAATTAAGACATCCTCAAATGGGCCAGCTAATAGAATATCATCCACATAGATAAGAAGTGCAACAAAAGTAGAACCAGTGGATTTCACAAACAAACAATGATCATGTTGAGACTGAATAAAACCAAAGGAAAGGAGGTGTTTAGTAAATTCACAATTCCACTGACGTAAAGTGTGCTTTAAACCATACAAGGAACGATTCAGCCGACAAACTTCATGGGGACCAGCTTTAGTATACCCATCCGGAGTTAACATATAAACTTCCTCATCAAGAAACCCATATAGAAATGCATTATTAACATCTAACTGATGTATGTGCCAAGAAAAATGGGCTGCAACTGCTAACAACAATCTAACAGTGACTGTCTTAGCTACAGGAGAGAAAGAATCAGTAAAATCCACCCCCTCAACTTGATGATAACCCTTGGCTACTAACCTAGCCTTATACCTATCCACAGTCCCATCAGGTTTAAGTTTCACCTTGTAAACCCATTTAGATCCAATAGCCATTGTACCGTCTGGTAAAGAAGTTAAAACCCAGGTGTCATTGGCCTCCAATGCAGCCAACTCTTGTTGCATTGCCGTCACCTAATAGTCATGAGACTTAACCTGATGGTAAGATTGGGGTTTATGAATAGTAGAAACATTTGCCAAAAAAGACATGTATGTAGAGGATAAATGTAGAGTAGGAATAAAAGGAAAAGTAGGAATAGAATAGGCTGAGGAACTAGCACTAAAAAATGAAGGAAAAGAAGAAGAAGACACACTTGAGTTAGTTGATGCACGAGAGACAAAATCTATGAGCCAGGATGGTTTATGAGACACTCTAGTGCTTCTTCTCAACACGGGAATAGAATCAATTGGAAGTGTAGAAGCAGATGGAGATGAAGAATCAGTAGAAGGGACAGCAGGAGCTGCAACAGGTGAAGGAAGAGGAGAGCTAACTAGTGCAGAAGACAATACATCCAGAACATCCGAAGACTGACCAAATGGAACTAAAGGAAGTGAAATGTCTGAAGTTCTGATAGAGGAAGACTGATAAGGATAAGAGAATTCATGAAACACCACATCCCTAGAAACCAGAACAGAATGTGTGTCTAGATCAAACAACTTATATCCCTTTTGGCCAGGACTATATTCCAAAAAAATACACCTAGAAGCTCTCGGGTCAAACTTAGTCTTAGAAGGCCGAACTGTTAGAATATGGTAAAAGGAGGAGGATCAGGATCCCATCATATCCTCAATAGGATCAGTTAAACATTATCTCCGAATTAGGGGCATGATCACAACAATTAGAATTAAACACCTTTCCTTGTATAGCATCTGTCGTGCCTATATGTGTAGCTTTGTAAATCATTCCAATATAACATATTTTTTCCATTTCATGAGTCCCGCATACCAAACTAAAATGGTATCAAAGCATGGTTGACAATCCTACAAGGGATCTGTCATATCACTGCTCATCATCTACC
>JANZXV010000009.1:14667825-14696463 GCA_027576455.1 Erythroxylum roigii
AACATGACGGTGTGACATTCGTAAACAACCGATGTCGAGAGCTTAATGTATGTTAATTTCATAGGTTAATTTTCAGTTTTATTTTTTCATTTCCACATACTCATGTTAATATATGCTTTGCGCCCTAATAGGACAACATACAACAGACAATTGGGCAACGGATGCAGGATGAACAACCTGTTGATGAGGCGCAGGTATATTTTGATGCTGTGGGCGGCAGGGACAGTCGAGGAAAGATCTTTGGGCTTGGATCATCTGCCAATGCATTTTATTCGCACTCTTCCACTATGTCAACTACAGCAGCATCTAGTTCAGAGCCAACAAACCGACGTATCATGCAGCTTGAGGCCACAATGAATACTATGATGGAGGTCATACATAAGCTCACAAATGACTTAGAAGTAATGAGACAAACGAGGGATGCAAACTCACAACAGCAACGCCCACCAGGACAATAGCATTGTTGTAATTTGGCATATGGTTTTCAATTAACTACAACATAATTTCACACTTTACTGTTACGAATGCTTTCTGTAATAACGGTCATTTGACTTTTTAGGCAAACATTTTCCGATGATTCAGAACTCTTAAACATATGTTACGCTCATTTTTAATTTGTTTAAGTTTGGTTCAAATTTTAATTGGTTCTTCAACTGTTATTCGTTGCGATTTGTACGACATTTCAGCGATTAAACAGGATCCTTTGTAATTGGTTCTTCAACTTTTTAGGCAAACATTTCGTAAATTGAATTCTCTTTTGCGACCGACGGTCGGTAATATAAGCTCCATTTGCCGACCGACGGTCGGCAAATTGAATTCTCTTTTGCGACCGACGGTCGGCAATATATGCTCAATTTGCCGACCGTCGGTCGGTAAACAGTTGAGTTTATTTCCGACCAATCGGTCGGAAATATACCGACTGTTCGGTCGTTAACCAGAACTTGTTCACTCCGACCGTCGGTCGGTAAAACATCTCCTCTTTACCGACGCTTCGGTCGGCATTTATTACCGACCGACGTACTACTGGTCGGTAACACTTAGCGACTGTGCAATCGCCGACCAACGTCTCGGTCGCGAAGTTCGGTCGGTGAATCATATTACCTACCGAAAACATAGGTATTCGGTCGGTAATGACGGTCGGCAAAGATGTATATTCTTGTAGTGTAAGTAAGCTGAAGCTAGACGAATTGTTTGGTTCACTAAAAATACATGAAGTGGAGCTTGATGCAAAAGATGAACCTAGAATAGATACATCTATCGCATTAAAGGCTGGTCAAAAGAATCAGAAAAATAGAAGCACATCTTCAAAAGCATTAAAGAGTGAAGAAATCAAGAATGATGATGCCAGTGAATTTGATCAAGATTCAAGTGAAGATGATGATGAACTATCTTTCATTTCAAGAAAGATTAGGAGGATATGGAAAAAAATCAAGGGGAAATAAAGACTTTTCTTTTAAGAAGAATAGCAAAGATGATTCAAAGAATGAGAAAAGTTCTATCGTCTGCTATGAGTGCAATAAACTAGGACATTACAAGTCTGAATGCCCATTGTTCAAAAGAAAACAGAAGAAAAGTAAAGAAAAGAAAAAGAGCACGATGGCAACTTGGGAAGATCTGGATTTATCTGAATCTGACTTCGACTCAGAAACATTAGAACAAGCAAATATATGCTTGGTAGCTGAGACGGAGTATGATGATGAAGTAATTTCTAACTTTAATGATCTTCAAGATGCTTATTTAGAATTGTTAGAAGATTCATATGCTATATTAAAACAATATAGGATATTGAAAAAGAAATTTGCTGAAAGTTTAAAGAACACAGAAGTTTTAGAAAAAGAAAACGTCTGTCTTAAAAAATAAGTAGAAGATATGAGAAAGAAAGTAATTGTAGATAGATTTGTGGAAATTAATTAACTGAAACAAAGGATTAACAGTCTCTCAGCATATTTATCAACATTTAATGAAAGTATAAAAATGATGAATGATATGATTGGGAAGTATAGACATCCTAATGATAAGAGTGGTTTAGGTTTTAATAATAGTAATGTTCATCATAATAAGAGTTTTGCTCCTAACAGAAAGAAAAAGCAACAATATTCTTATTACTCGATAAATAATTGTAAGGCTAACCCCAAAGGACCCAAGAAAATATGGGTACTTAGGAAAGATATAATATATACTGCAGATCTCCTTTCTTGAAAAAAGCAACCAGCACCAATGGTACTTGGATAGTGGATGCTCGCGACATATGACGGAATTGGCAAAATTGGTAAAGATTCTTTTTCATCTATTGATAATGTTCTGCTAGTTCAAGGCTTAAATCATAATCTAATTAGTGTAAGTCAAATATGTGATTCTGGTTTTGAAGTATCCTTTAATCAAAACTCTTGTGTAGTAAAAAACAAGGATAGTTCCATATTCTTTTCTACTAAGAGACGAAATAATCTCTATAAAATTAACTTAGATGATTTGAAAAGTCAAAATATTTCATGTTTTATATCAACAAATGAGAAAAAAACTGATTTGGCATAAAAAGCTAGGTCATGTTAGTTTTAAACATATTTCCAAGTTGGTTAGACATGATTTGATAAGAGGATTACTAAAGATAAATTTTAACAAAGATTTCTTTTGTGAGAGTTG
This sequence comes from Erythroxylum roigii, assembly GCA_027576455.1. NCBI lineage: Eukaryota > Viridiplantae > Streptophyta > Magnoliopsida > Malpighiales > Erythroxylaceae > Erythroxylum > Erythroxylum roigii. Next base: position 14,670,466 of record JANZXV010000009.1, read on the forward strand.
TCAAAAAGGAAAATAAGTTAAAACATCTTTTCCCTCTAAAAATGTTGTAACTTCGTCTAGACCTCTAGAGTTGTTACATATAGATTTGTTTAGTCCAACCAGAACACTAAGTCTTAGCGGAAATAAGTATGGTCTTGTAATTGTTGATAACTTCACCAGATTTTGTTGGATATTATTTCTATCACATAAAGATGAAACTCTTACGTGCTTTAAAATTTTATTCAAAAAGTTACAAAATGAAAAAAGAATTTCTATTGCTGGAATTAGGAGTGATCATAGCGGAGAATTTGAAAATGAAAAATTCAGAATGTTTTGTGAAGAGAATAGAATTTTCCATAATTTCTCTACTCTTAAAACTCCACAACAAAATGGAGTTGTAGAAAGAAAGAACGTAAAATGGAATTGGTTAAGTTTTACCTTGCTACTGCCTAAGTTTTACTCTACTACTGCCCAATACTGTTAGTTGTCATCTTACTTTAGATTCTGTTAAGGCTTAGACAGTGATATTCCTTATGTTGCTGAACGAATGAGAGCAAGAAACATGTCAAAATCTTGTTGCTCAAATCAATTTTTATTTTTTTAGCCATTGATTTAGGATGGAAAAACTTGTAAAAGCTGATATAAAAGTTATTTTCTTGTTTTTTAAAGAACAGTGAGTGAAAAAAATAGAAGAAGCAAGTTATCATTCAGTGGATGAAACCTGGTTAACATCTTTGTGGTTTATCTTGAGTTGATTGTTTTTGGAGGTGAGTTGTTGATAGTGTTGCACAAAGTAGGATAAAATAGACATTGGTTTTTGAAAATCAAATTCGAGTGACAACCAAAGGCCAAAACATCAACCAAACACTTAAACCCTTGAGAGAAAACCTTCATTTACAATTTCCAAGGACTATAATAAGAAAAATAACAAATCTGCACATTTTACTGTCAAACTTTCTACATTCTTGCAACAGAAGAAAATAGTTTAGAAACTGTTCGAGGAAAAGCTTCAACATGCAAAACTATCAATTTTGTGATTAAAGCGAAGGCGGTGTGACCTCTAACTTACGAGAGCCGCATACACCATAGCTGCAACCATTCAAGATAGCCTATGGAACCACAAACTGAAGTTGTTTGGTGAAATAATACTGTAGAGGTTTCATTTCACCTTTTTGATTGTTTCCAAATTTGTTTATTGATTGGTCCATCGGTTATTTGTGATATAGGTGAGGGGATGCTACTTTTAGTTTTTTTTCTTGGTTCAAGTTTCTGGGCCCTAATGTCTATGTTAGTAGTCATTGAAAAGTCTCGTCTTTAATGTGTCTTTTACAGTCTTTTCTGGGCCTTGCTTGTTTACTTTTGCTTGCCAATAAAATTCCTTTTTTTTTTGTTTTTTGGTAATGATAAAATTCCTTTCTTAGCAAGCTTTCTAATGTGTATATTATATGTCAACTAGTGGCTTTTTTTATGCTTTGAACTCTCTTCAAAAGGTTATACAAGTTAAGTGAACCACCAGTTGAAGATTCTTCTTGAGAAAGTGAAATGACATTTACCATGCATATGTGATTCTAAAGAAGTATAAAATATTGACCATGATACTTCTATGTAAACCATTTTCTTGCTTGCCCTTTTTCTGTTAGCAGAGATGACAATTCATATTAGTTTGAGAATATTTGATTAATGAAAGTCTACTATTAATTGATCCTTCTATCCTCAATATAAACGTCCTCTGTGCTTTTCTGATGTTTTATATTACCATTATGGCCCTTCTTGATGTTACTTAGTCTCAAAACACTTGTACAGGTTTAGAGGAATGGCGTAAAAGAAAGATGGAGCGTGCAACACAACGAGAACTAGAGAAAAATTGAACAACATCCTCTCAAGCTTAATTCCAGTTTTCTTATCATGATCCCTTCAAGTTAAGCTGAAACTGTAGTTACATGCCACAAAATTTATACTTATATATACAGAAATCAAAGCTATGGTCTTGTTGCAAAGCTAGAATGTACCTATAATGTCTTTGGAACTACTAATGTTATAACATCCTTTTGATGCTGGATAATTCCCTTATGTAAAAATGCAGTGTGTTATTTAATGAAATTATTGTTTACTTTAGCAAAGGTCATATCTACTTATATATTACATGATTAAGTTTTATCCAAACCCATAATACTTTTGAGTAGATCCAATTCCATAAATTCAGGACGTTGATACAAAATATTTATACGTGACTATGAAACTGAAACAAAAAATGACATTTCGTATTAGTTTAAGAAAACTTGGTTGATGAAATTCTAATGCTAATTGATCCTTCTATCCCTAATATAAATATCCTCTGTATTTTTTGATGTGCTAAATTTGGGTTTCCGTTTGATAATATCTAAGTTTGTTATTCTTCTTTTTCCTTTTCTATTGATTATAAAGTAACTGGAATGGATGATCTATGTTTTCCCCATTTGTTTCATTACTGGGAGTGCAAAGTATTGATCTTTTTTTAATATTTTCGAAAGGATTTTGTATATGGTTATTATGAATGTAATTTACGCTTGCAGGTTCATCCAATAAAAGAAAAAGTAGAATTAGACTTAATTTTGATTGCTACAATACTTGAATTTTATGTAACACATGTTCTACTTTATGGAATTTGGATTGATGATAAGGTTTATTAGAATCTACTCGATGTCTAGAATTCAAAGAAGAGTTTTTCTTAATACTATCTATCTTTATGTGCTTTCTACTTAAATAACTAAAACAAAAAGGTTCCCTTTTTGCATTATCTGTTCTTATGATTGTTGTGTTATTTCAACTTGTGCATTAAAAAAGTATTATGATTATACTTACAATGAACTTGAAAAGGTGATTTATGAAGAAAATGGATTTGTCACAACAAATGAAATAAGAACATCTACTGATGGTCAGTTCATATCTTATTTTAATCATATTTAAGTTAAAAGCATAATGTATTACCAATTTACAGTTAAGAATAATTTCATACATTACTAATTTGTAATTTATTTCAATATAGTAAAAGAAGTTGATGCAAATAATTTGGATGAAAGAGTAGTTTACAAGTCATTAGATAGACACAACCTCTTTTAAAAATACGATTTTTATTTTTATTGTCATTTTAAGTTTTATATTATACTAAGTTTTATTTATTATTAGTTCATTATATAATAATAGGCATTGATGTATTTTTATTTCAATAAATATTTTTTTACTTACTCTTATATTTTTTATTTTTTATTTATTATATATCTATTTTATACTGGTTCAATACTAGTTTAACTTTAAACCTTACCTTTGACTGGTTCGATGTCCATTATGTTTTTTAAAACATTGGTTAATAAGAGACAATCTAAAACATGATGGCATTTTGTAAATAAGGTAAAGACCCACACCAGATGAGAAAAGAGTCTTTAGAAATATCACAATTAGGGCTAAACATTAAGGGCGATGGGCAATCTTCTTCTTCGTGTAGTTTGCATTACCAAGGTATGAAAACCTCTTACTTGAATCATGTGATTATTTCTTCTATTAACCATCTAATCATAGTTCTACTTTGCTAAGCTTGAACTTTTGCTTAGAGTAGTCTCAGTAGTTGTACATGGTGAGTTGTGATGGGTTGATCTCAACCTAGGTTATATCTAACGTTGAGTTTCTTAATTGTTCGTGTTCAAACTCGATTTCGTTTTGCTTAATCCTAACTTAATCCTGACTTCTAGCTATAAACCATAGGAGTTGGTTATGGTAAACCAATCCCCAGGCTTTGACTAAATCGTCGAGTAAATCCTCTCTCTTTGTAATTTTGTGCTTAACTGCCTTAAGATTGATTTGTTAATCTTCATCTTCTTAGGTTGCATACATTCATCTTCTGTGCAATATCTACTTCTTTTTTTATTGTCAAATTAAGTAGGGTTAGTTTCTCTACTTCTATTTTTCCTTCTGTTTTAAATTCTCATGACAATAGCTCTCTCATATCTGAAGAGAGCTTGGGAATCGCAAAATCCCTTCTCAATTTTTGTAAATCATGTTAACACTCCCTGTTAACCCCATGAACAAATATGATAGGATTAAAATCTCCAAGAAGCCACCAGCCTTCTGTTACATCTCTTCTCCATCTGATTGATAATTAGCTTCTCTCTTATGCTTATAACTGTGAGCTTAGCAAGAGAAGATAGACATCTAGCTTTTCCAACAAATCTTTTGTTATTTCTCTCTTTCCATATGTCTTAGATATATGATGCAATTGGTACTATATTGACTTCCTTATCATGCTTAGAAGTAGGCGTCTGCAGTATGTAATATCCCGTTCCCATACTAAGGGTTAGAACCCAAAAATCTGGTACATGTGAGATTAATGAGAGATTAAGAAAAATACATTTTTCATGCTCATGCATATTGTCAGCATACACACATGTGAATTTGAATTTTTTTGCACACATTAAAATGACTATACATGCATTCATTGGCATTCTGGGTATAGTTGACTTATATGTGAAAGGTGATTATATTGAGAAATGGGGGTTTAGTTGTGTTGGAAATTAATTTGGGATGTATATTTAGTGCCTATTTGGATGGACTTATATCAGTAGAGCTTTTGTCAGTAGAACTTTTATCAGTAGAGCTTTTCTAAGAAAAGCTTTCCTAAGAAGCTAGTTGACTGTTTGGCTGTCAATTTAAAAAACAGCTTTCTTTAAAGAGCTTCATATAGTAGACTGTTTAGCAACATAAAAATAAAAGACACTTTTATTAGTTTTAACTATATTTTATTTTGTAATAAAAATTATTTATTCATATAAATAACATTTACAGTATATTAACAATATGCAAAGCACATTATATTAGGTTTACATTTGATTTGAAAGAATTCAACAACTAATAGGTCTTTCATGAATGGAATGAGTTTATATTTATTTTACAATCGTTTGACAAATTTACTTTCATTTAAATCGTGTAGAAAATTTAAATAACCATCTTGTAGGAAATTATTTAAAGAGATGTCTCATTTTCTTGTAGAAAATAAACCTAATATGAAAAATAAATATTATAACATATAAAAAGCTAAATAATATTATAATCCCAAAATATTAGAATATAAACCCAATCTTAGTCAAACATATTTCAACTCATTAACTTTGAATTATTGATTAATTCAATTTTAAATTATTGATTGAATCAAATTTGAAATCTAAATATTCAAATTTTAATTTCAGTTTGATAAAATTGAATTAGTTTGTTGACTTCATATAATGCCCAAAATTCTTGTCATCTTTAAATTGTTGATTCGTGGACATAAGAGCTTAGTTTCTTTCATATACATCAGATAATCCCAGTCTAAAGTTTACACTTTTCTTTATAGAATATAAAGATGAAAATAAAATTCAAAAAGGAAACTAACTACTGAACTGACCTTTTCCCCAATTTGACCGCCAATCGTCAACCCATGTGGTTGCTGCTGATGAGGCTAACATCAGTAGGTACGTCAATATCTGCAGTTGAACCAAAATGATATCAGTAGGGGCTTTGGTCTTTTCAATGACTCGGAATTCCAACGGAAGGAAATGGCTCGAGCACCATTAGAAGTCTCTATAAGCTTCACAACAGTAATTAAATGCAACAATCGCTTAAGCAATATGTTGCCAAACCACCAAGATTGACAAAATTGTTAGAGGAGGTAAGTTTTGGGTTGTTGGATCAGATAAGCCTATGTGATGCAAGTAAGGAGAGGGCCTCTATGAATGGATGGCGCACATCTATTACCGAAACTATAGCATCGTTAACTTAAATTTCCACAACACATAAGAGGCTCTATCTAAATCAGGCGATGAAAATTTAACTATTATAAAAGTACAAGGACAGAGACTCACTGTGTAGCCAGAAACTCCAGTAGGATCGGTAAGGGCAGAGGTGTGGAACCTTATGTTACTGAACCTCTCCTCCAATGACCCCTCTAGCTCCCTCAGTCTTTCCATGTCCTCTGCAATTTCCAACAATCCCATCATACATCAAACACGAAGAACTGTAGTTGAACATATTGGAAAATTGAGGGCCGCATCAAATGACATATTGTTGTAAATTGGGCATATATACTACTTTACAACCAATCCAAACCTCGCAAGATTCTATACCTTAGATGTCCAACGAGAATTGTTTAATAAACAAGTTACCATGTCCATTTCTTTGGGTTTTCCAATGCAAATAAATAAAAAATGCAACAACTTTGGACATTACTTTGTGATCAACAAGGTCTAGATTAAGTTGTGGCGATTAGAAAGTGACTCATAATAAAAACAACAATTTTATGAAACCTAGATCTAGATTCAACAATGGCCCTCATGACCTGTGTTTACATCTGTAAGTACTGCAAGAGTTTTCTTAATTAATGGATACCACAAAAGGGAAAAGAAGTTCTCCTAAATCATGAAAAAAAGACAACAAATGTAAACAATTTATAAAAAAACATATCTTCAAACGTTTTTTTAACAGTATTATCTTAAGTTAACTTGAAAAGCCCAAACTTGAACTTGGAAGTAGTAAACAAGGACACCTATTATGTATTCCCAAGCCAACGAAACGATTTTGAGATTAAAAAAGAAAGAGAAACCTCAAGATTACTACAATGGCTTCAACAGTTCGGTAGTGGTTCCATAAATTCAAAACCAAATTACCTTCATTATTGACGATGATCCGAATAGAGTAGCTACGACAGAAGAGCAGGTCAACGAGGGCGAGACCCAGAAAGGAAACGCCACTGGTGACACAAACAAATTTATCTCCGTAATTGCAGACCTTTACAACACGAACGTTCCTCTGCGTTGTGAGGAGAAGGAAAAATAATATTCGATAAGTTCCAAAAAAAGCATACCAGAAAAAAATACATACCTGGGACTAGATGTTGAGAAGATGAGTTCTTGCGTTTGAGAACAGTCCAAACAAATAGGAGAAACAGAAGAGTCATTTATGATATATCCGCAAGTGACGGAAAAAGGCCTACCCGGAAAAGCTAAAAATTTGGAGTTTTTCTTTTAAAAAAGCTTTATTTTAGCTTCTAAAAAAGTTGTTTCTATTTCAAAAGTGCTTTTGAAGTTTACAGCCAAACAGTCATTTTTTCTTTAAAATAGCTTTTACGGTGGAAAAAAGTACTTTTAGAGCCTCCAAAAGTTGAACCAAACAGGTTCTTACTGATTTAGGATTTTTGGTGAAATTTAGAAAATTTCTGAAAATGTTAAGGGTATACTGGACAAGGAAAAATGCCCAGTGGCAGAATAATTGATGAATAGTGGTAGAAATAAATGTCAGATGGCAGTAGAAATTTTAATATGTGACATTAAGATTTAATGACTTATGTCATTCAAAATTGGGAGACAATTGGAGTAGAAATTGGAGACAAAATGGACTAGTTATTAAAGTGGACCAAATGGAACTATGGGGAAGTGACATGTGCCAAGTGACGCACGCCACTTAATGAAACACATTTTTATAAAGTGAAAGACCATATTTTGGTCTTTCAATTTCCAAAATCGACATCTCTCTTGTTCTCCATCTTCTTCATTTCTCATCTTCTCCATTCTTCTTCTTCTTCACTCATGACGCTTTCTTCTCCAAGCTATAAGGTTAAATCTTTCTTCCCTCCATCACTAACCACTTAAATACCTTACTATCTCCACCTTGCTACTAAAAGACCCAACCCATTCCTCCATGAAAGTGGATGATCATGGAGAGGATAAAGTTAGGGTTTATTGGTGACTTAGAAGATCTTGAAGCTAACTCAAGTAAGTAGCATATTGTTCCTTATGATTTGTTAAATGAAGCATTTATGATGATAGTTAGTAGTTAAATGACATGAAATGGTGTTGTGTGTGTGATGAACGTGAGTGATGAATGGTTGATGTAAATGTGTTGTTTTTGTAATTTCGAATGTTATTGAGTTGAAATGGAGTAGAGAATGAAGTTGAAAATGAAGTAAAAAAGATGGTTGAGGTATAAGATGTGTTTGGTGTAGATGATGGAAGTGAAAATTTGGAAAAAAAATTGTAGCTAAAACAAGTTTTGCGTATGCCTCTTTCAAAGTTCGCCGTGGCCAACTTAAGGGGTGAAGTTTGCCGTGGCGAACTTGTATGATTTCAGGCGAATTTTTCCTTTCTGGAAAAGTTCTCCACGACGAACTTTCCTGCATCGAATATACTTCAGTATTTTGGGCATAACATTTTCTGTAGTTATCAAAATAGACTGATTTTTGATTTAGTATAAACTAGAGACATAGGACTATAAATTAGAAGCAGCAATAAAGTTATGAATCGGACTCTAAGAGTTTCAATGTTTGGATGGAAGTTAAGTATAGGGTACTGTCTCAGAATAAAAGTAGTCCGAAAATATTTTGAGTATAACTTTCACACTACTAAACCAAATTGAATGATTTTGGTGTCAATAGATTCATAAGACATAGAGGAACACTTTTCTAGAAGAAAGTATGATCAAATTACATCAATTCTACCTTCTGATTGAACGTGAACAGTAGACCTGAAAATATGTCTTGGAAAAATATGAAGTGATTTAATGAGAAATGAATTGTGAATTTAATGGTTTTAGTGAGGCATAAACCTAAGTATAAATTATACTTCGATGAGTTTAGAAATGAGAATGTTTTTGTGATGAAATTGATGGAAAGATACCTGGATTGTCATAAGCACGCATTGTACAATGCCTATATACAAAAGTGTGCATAAATAAATGTTTACGATTGCACAATTATTAATGTGTGTACGTGTGTATTGCATAAATGGGATGTGTAGGTTAAACATCCACATTCAGGAGTTTCCAGAATTTGGAAGAACTTGTTAATTTGTAGCATATTGTGAGTAGACCTAGATGGTCTCATTTCATTGTTTGTTTTGTTGAATTTTTGTATTAATTGACTACAGAATGATTATATCAATATGATTAATTGTGTTGGTTTCCAGACAGAAGGTCCGATGAATGTTATATATGAATGAAATATTGAAGTGCTCATTGAATATAAATTGGATGACCTAAGTGTATGTAAATTGATTGATAAATGTGTTTTGAATGTGCATTTGCATATGAATGAAAGCTTGATTCTTAACTTTAATGTTGAATGCCGGAATAAGATTCGATGATATGTGAAAAGGAGTGAATGCGAATAGGAAAATGTAATTGATGCATTCCATTTCATGAATGCATGAAACGTAATGGCAGTTGTGACCTGAGGAGTCACCGATCAGAGCTTAAAGCTCAACGTGCAAAAAAGAGCCTCGAGCTCAAAAGTGATTAAGAGCTTAAGGCTCACTATGGATAATGAGTCCCATATCCCCATCGGACACGGGGCAATTAGTAATGAGCCCGATATCCAATGGATATGGGACAGTTAGGAACTCGGTTACAACAAAGTAATAAATGGAAAGTGGATCTCATGTGCGCTACATATGCATAATATGAATAATTAAAGTGTATTTGAATGTAAAATGTGAAATGTTGTGAATGTGAAATATGTGTTATGTGACTGGGTGAGCTATTGATGATAGTCACTCACTAAGTTCGCAAAACTCACCCAAAATTTGTAAATATTTTTCAGGATCAGAAGAATACCTTGTTAAGCAAACGGGAGTATCCCTACAGCATTCAAGTGAGGAATAGAGGTCGGGATCAGTTCGCGTCTGCATTGTAGTTCTTATTTTCATACTGAATTGTATATTCCGCAAATTTTTGTATCATATGTATTTGAATTGTTCAATATGTAATAACTTTTGAAATTGGAAATGTTTTGTATTTGAATTTGGGCCCCAAGTGATTATTGAAATTCTGATGAGTTGTGTACTGGTTGGAACCTTATGTTTAAAAATGCTTATGAATAAAACGGGCCGACTTGATTATTGATTTTTCGTAAAATGGGTATATGTTGTTGTTCAAAAAAAATTGTATTGATTTTTGGCTATTCGAGTGCTCTAGCATGCCGCCCTTGCGGGGCACGAACTCGAATATCAATCAGGATGTTGGGCACGTGTCTCGTGGGACTAGGGTGTTAAACTTAATCCATTATACTTATTCTTCAATTGAATATCAGTATACTCCTTATTGAATTTTTTTTGAAGCTCTGGTTTAATATTCTTCCAACCAGATTTGGAAAAGGTAGTAGTCGTTCGATTTCCCTTCTTCACTTCTTCAACCATCAAGGAGATTAAATACATCTCTATAGTATCATTCTACACCCCATCTTTTTCATTTACTTCCATACAATTATTATAATCATTCATATTGTTCAAGCCTTCCATCTCTAAATGTAATAACATTTATGTGACATCAATCACAATAATTTGTACAAAGTATTAAATGCTAAATATAGTTTAAAATAAACATGTGACAATCATCATAATTTCTAAAAAATATTTGGTGCCTAAACTTGTACACAAAATTTTCACTATATGTGAAAACCTGGTAGCAAAACTACTACAATAAATCATTTACACATTCCTTTACTTCAGCTTCAGCTTAAGGTAATAAGCCACATTAACAGGATTCACAAGCAAATGCATTTAAGTAAGTATGGCTACATATATATCAAATTTAACTAATGTACAAATGCATTTAATGTTTCAGTTCCCCACGGTTATAAGCAACAATAAGCTACTTGAAGACAAGAATAGGCTTCATAATAAATGACATTATTACGTGAAGAAAAGAATAAGATTCACAATAAAAGACGTGAAGAACTCTAGTTCAAATGCATTTAATGTTTCAGTTCTCCACACTTAAACAATAACTATTACGTGAAGACAAATAACATGAAGACTAGGCTTCACTTTTGATAAAGCCTTTGCCATATTAAATGATGTGAAGAGTAGGCTTCACTTTTGTAACAATAGCTATTACGTGAGATGTCATGCATGGAAATGATCAGCTGTCAACCCAATAAAGTGAAGACTATTCTTGTTTTTTTTTCACAACTCATAATTTTAGACCATAGTCGCATGAAAGTACAAACACCACCTATGGATAATACAAATAATTATCCAGAGAAACATCAGCTAGACTAGCAAAACTAAAGACGAAGTTGACATAAGATAGAAACAGTGAAAGTCTCCTTAAAATCTGGAACTGCCACAATTGAAGTTTGAGAGTTGATGGTGTTATGCATGTTATGCTTACGGATGTTGCCGAAGGATAATAGTTTGGTTTGGTCTTTGTATTATTTTTTCTATTTATCGTGATGGTTATGGGCTAGAACAATAAGGTGACGATATGATTAAGGGAGGAGTTGTCACTAACAACTAGACTTGTTGGAGATAGAATAGTCGACAGTTGGTCTCTGGAAGGGTCCCTGATTGAGCAAGAAGACACGTCTCCTAGTTGTGGACTAGTCGGTGGTGGCTCTAGCAGATAATGTGGTGGCGTATGCGGATATATCAAGGCCCTGCAATAGTTATTAAGTAAAGACAAATGAAACACGTCTAAATGTTATAAAGTGCAACAAGTACACAGGCAACACCTTTTGGCTATCATATCCAATACTCAATAATGTCAATGTGTCATAGGCGAGCGTGGACACGAGTGCAATAGTAAGATTATAGCAGGAAAGATACAGATTTGAGGCCGATGTATAAAATAGACAAGTAGAACACGAGGACTGCTTGAGATAAGATAAAAAATTAAAAACATATAATAAAGTGCCATAAGGATTTCAACAGTATCTGTTGCATAAATACTTTTGAACACGCCATGCAAGTAACACTCTTCTTGAAGAACTCGCCATGCACGCAACACTCATCTTGAAGAACTCAACACGCCATGCAACAAATGTTGTTGAACTTAGAAAAAACACAAATGGGAAATAACAGTTCCCAATCCGAAAGTCCATGTAAATTAAGGGCGTGAGTATAGAATAGGGATGAATACGAACGACGTGATGAATACAAACGACGTAGCGTTGATAGAACTTGCGCTTGAAGTGGTCGACGAATTTAGAGTAAGAGGCCATGTGAGGAGGGATGAGGATGTTGGACCAGTACTCCGCCTAGCACGCGTCGTTCTCTTGTAATCGTCACCCATCGTTGCCACCAAAGTTATCTTCTTTGCTTTTTTTCTCTATAAATGAATGAAAACGAGAGAACCAAGGTATCTTTTGATTCCTCATATTGTTCGGACAAAACACCAATATAGTAAACGGTCAATCATCAAATCAAAACTTGCTAAACTCCTAACAAGCTGATAGCCAGTAGATCCATAGGAAAGAGCATAATTTCCTTGAAATCTTATTAATTTTATTTCCCAAAAAACACAACAAACCTGATAGTGAACCAAGAAACCAACCTTAACTAGATGGACAAAACCCACAAAACCAAAAGTCAAGAATGTGAGGAGGAAGGTAGGAAGAGCAGAAAGAGGTAGAGGTGTAAAAAAAAACTAGATCTTCACTGCCGTTAAGGCTCAGCCAACAACAATGCTACACCTCCTCTTCTCCGACCACCGTCAAAAATAGCAGCAGTACGAAAACACACACAAGCAAAGCAATCAGACAAATCGTAGAAACAATGAATAGAAAGTAATGCTACAGTAACATGCATGGGTATTGTAGCATAATTCAAAATAAATGCTTTCATTCCTTCATGCTGTATTATGTAAAGACGACGATCTTCTAAAGGCCAAAAACGTAAGTAATGTCGCAGATATGTGAAGAAATCGCAGAAACAAATAAAACGAATAACAAGCAGATACAAAAGCACACACAGATAACAAATACGAGGAGAAATCGTAGAAACAGGATAATAGAGATATAGTACAGTAACAAGCAACAGAGAGAAACACAAACCTGGAGCAATCGCCAGAAAAAATCACAACAAGGCCATGAAGAAGCTGAAGTCAACGCAGAGAGAAAAATTGTTTTTGTGAAAAAGTTGTCTTAGAATATGTGAAATCCTGTTATGAAACATTAGGGAAACATATTTTCTGTTTTCATGAAACGATTGTAGTTTTTTATTTTTGAAAACAGCATAATACAGCAATAACGAACCAAACATGTTTTAAGATGAAGTTTCATTTTTATAAAAACCACAAAAAGAAACGAAAAAAAAAAACGAAAACAAGCACCCCCTTAGTTGAAAGACTAATAAAGAAACCCTTATCGGGAGAAAAGCTAACAAAGTTTTAATTTCTTTTAAAATTTATTCAGGGTTTATTTTTGACATTATAAATGAATAATTTAAATTTTCGTTTGGCATTCAATTTAGATTTGTTTATTATATTTTTTTAATAAGCTTATATCATGCTTTAGCTGTTTTTATTTGGTATTTTATGCTTATGTTTTTATGTTATTGTAGTTAGAAACGTACAAAAAGACAAATGTGACCTTAAGGAGTGTTGGCCCTAGAAATTTTTCCTATTATTTTATTAATTAATTTTGAGGTCTTGATAGATTAATTATTTTTGGAGTTAATTATTATGTAAATGATAGTAGGATTTTTTATATGGTTTAGTTGAAATAAAGTAGTAAGAGTAAATATGTATGAGGGCATTTTTGGAAGATTACTTAAGTATAAAAGACATAAGACATAAGACATGGAAGGAAGAACAAATTGGACATTTCTCAATCATTAAGGGCATAATTGGAAGAAGAAGTGTTGTCTTGTTTTAAATGAAGAAGAAAAATGTGAATTGAGGGAGAGAAGAAGAGAATAACGAAAATAAGAAAGAGAGAGAGTGTGTGTGTCGTTGTTGGAGAGAAAAGAAGGAAGTGAGTTAGGTTTCATCTTTTCTTAGCCTTCAAGAGAGATTTTGAATTTGTTCAAGAAGAGAAAAAGGAAAAGGAAGAAAATAACTTCCATTTAAGCCAAAGATCTCTTCATTTGGTGAAGATTCAAGGTAAGTTTGATTTTGATCTTTTGGATTTTTGCAAGGGTTTTAGTTCAAGAAGTTTAGGAAATGCATGAGTTTAAGTATTCTAGAATCAATTTTATACATATGTTTCTTTGGGTTTTCAAATTTGAATTCCTATTGAATGGAAATTTTGTCTTTGATAAAGGAAATCAAAAGAGGTAAGAGGAGCAAGAGAGAGGCATTTTTGAGCAAGTCCTTAAGCAGAGAATTCAAGGTGGGTACATGTTTATAATAGAGTAAATAAGCCACTAATGTTTTCTTTTAATCAAGGAAGTTTAATGATTTCAATTGCATCATAAATGTTGCATTTATTGCTTTATGAATGAATTGAGAAATTGCTCTATGTTTGATATATAAATTGTGTTGATGTTTTATGAAAAGACTTTGAAAATGATTTTTAAAAAAGATAACATGTTTATGAAATCATGTTTTCAGAATGGTTTTTCGAAATATCTCATGTTTATAAAAAAAAAGTTTCCAAAATGTGCCATTTGGGCAACAAGTTTACGAGATGTGAAATGCATGATTATACGGGTTTGTGGTGGTCCCCTAAGATAAGTCAAGTGCACTTCGACTAAAGGCTTCTCCCTCCTGCCCGCTAGTGGCATGGAGCTCCTTCATAGACCCCCCTAAGTTCATGGCTATGCAAATCATTATGTGGGATTGTGATAGTACGTTCTGTTCACAACTACACATGACCCTTATGGGAAATGTGTTAGTACGTTTTGTTTATGGACCTACCCAAACCATTCTGATGTGCTTATTTGCTTATGATATGTTAACAAGTTTGATTCATACATGATTTGTAATTTGTGAATTTTGGTTAAGAATTTGAGAACGATACGTTTTATGAATTCAATTAGAACTTTTTATTGATAAATGAACATTTCAAAGGTTTTGCTTATTTTGCCGTTATAAATTATTACCTACAAGCTTTTAAGCTCACCCCCTTTTCATCCCATCTTCAAGTGAAGAGGATGAGATCGAGTAACCCAGAGTCGAGGCATCATTCCACTTTTGCAATGTTTTTGTAATTTAAGTTAGATTTTGTAAAAATACGGCTTTAGACTCATTTCAATAATTATTGGGTTTTGTATCTTTTGTATTTTAGATTTTGATAACGATAATGTGGCTTGGAATGCCATTAAAGCTTTGTAAACTCTTATCCTTGGTGTTAATGAAATATAAATTGTGTATGGATGATGTGAGTTGAAATTAGATATACTTGAAGAAGTTACCAACTTGAGTTGAAGATTTTTTAACATGAATTGTTGTTATATATATTTACATAAGTGAGATGTTATGGAAAAGAAAATAGGAATTATGAATGATGAGATGTAGTTAAATGGATAAGAATGATGTTGCATTAGAGGAAATGAATTTGGGACAATTTTCAAGTATTTCATAATGGTAAATTTATGTTCTGACTTCAAAGGAAAAACTGGATTAATCTAGGCTAAATTAGACAAAGTTATCTTCTTGGAAGTTGTAGCTTATCCTCTTAGCTTTCCAACGGTATAAAGTATGCAATTTTTAGATATCATAGTTGAGAGATATGATCATTATAAGTTGGTGATACTGCATAGGATGTATATACAGGACAACTATAGTAAATGATGAGATTTTGTTGTAGTGATGAATCAAATGAGTAGAGATTAGAGAGTTTAATGAAACAAAGTTGGTGTTTGAATTGATGTGAAGTGATATTGCACTAGAAGGGGTAAATTTGAGAATATTATGAGTGAAAGTGATGTTAGAATAGATGTAGGAACCATTGGAGAGGCTTTGGAGGGGCTTAGGTATCACCTATGTTCGTTAGACAGACTTTAGGTATATTAAACGGACCTTCACGGGTCTGTAAGGACCCACAGCCTTGCCCATGTCCGTTAAATGGACATTGAGTTCATTAAACGAATCTTCTCGGGTCTAGAAAGGGCCCCAACCCCGTGTATGTCCATTAGGTGGAGGTGTATGTCTGTTTAACGGACATACACTGTACACTTTCTGAAAATCATGATTTTGACCCTCTAGATAGTCAAATCGCTCTTTGGACTCCTCATAAAAGTTGTAGATCTAGAAGTCCTCTTCAAAACAGTCCTAATATGACCTTAATCCAATGTCTCTAGAGAAATTTATACTAATTGTCCCAAAATAGGTACAATATGATTGAGGACATAAACATGTTTGATTCGTTTGGCTATAACTTCATCATCCAACTTCCAAATGAAGTGATTCTTGAACCAATAGATTCCTAATACATTTTTCTATTTCTCCATAAAAATTGGTATCCTTTAATGTTGATATAAAATTTTAATTCAGTCTCTAAGGCTTGAAATGTTTGTATAGAAGTTGAGTATAGTGTACTATTTTAGTATAATAACAGTCTGAAAATGTTAGGGTATAACTTTCAGATTTTTAAACCAAATTGAATGATTTTTTTGTCATTAGAAACTTAAGACAATAGAGAACAGTTTTCTAGAAGAAGTCAAATTGAAATTCAAGTTTGAAGTTTCCCAAAATCTATTTTGAAATAGGAGAAATGAGTTTGATTATAGTGACTGCCTGGTGTGGGCATGCCACCCTTGTGGGATGCGCCGACAATCCATTGATCAGGTAGTAAATTTTGAGATGTTATGAGAATGATGAACTGATGATGGCTAATGAAGGTTCATTAAAATAACCCTACAAGGTAATATGCTCATGTTTTATGACTCCGGATGTTAGGCTCCGAAAATGGGGTCCTACATAATATGGTATCAGAGCAAGATTTTGGCTTCGGAAATAGGGAGTAATGAAGATCACCTTTTATGACTTCGGATGTTGGGCTGCAACAAGGAGAGACTTCAAAAGTCAAGTATGTATTAGATTATAATCTTGAACGCAACTTATAATCTTGAACGCAACTTAAATACGACGTGTCTCAAACCATATTGATCTGTTTCTCCAAGAAGATCCATAGCTTAAGGCACAACTATGTCTCGAACTATATCTATATACTAAGAGAAACTAGAGGGCAGGTGGCTTGGGGACACACCTATGTCTTAGGTCGTGTCGTTGTATAGTTGAAGACAAGAGGATACATGAATTAAGGATACATACATGCCCACACTATATATTTAGAAAACATTTTCTAGGAGGTTCCATGGTCAAATTTTTCATACCCAAAATGGTCCACAGTATGTGCCACAACTATGATGCAGGCTGTGTCATTAAAATTTTGAAAACCAAGGTTTTGCTCTAGACTCCCACTTCGTCTCTCTTTATTTTTCTCTAACTTTTTTCAAATTCTTAAAACACACATTATCTATATCAGAATCCTAAGCCAAACCCACTATTTTTTTTTGGCATTTTCCCTTATTTTCATTAAGATTCACTAAAGTTTTTAATGCCAAATCTCATATTTCTAACAAATTAGGGCTCCAAACTCATCCATAAAAAAATTAAGGTAAAATTACAAACTTTAATTTTTGTTTAAAAATAGATAACTTTATTAAAAAATAAAGAAAAAACCTTATTATTATTATTATTTACAATAAGATTCATTTTTATTTTCATAAGCTAGCCCAAGATTATAAGTATTTTTTATTTTTTTATTTTGAGCTATTTCTTGCTTATTTTAACTTTTAAACAGTTAATTCAATTACCAAAGTGAGTTCATGACTAACTACAAGCAGAAGGATCAAAGCTCAAGTCATATAGAGTGTGTTAAGTAGTTAATCACAACTGTAAAAGAAGACTTTAAATGAGCATTCAATGCTTATCTTCAAAGAACCATATTTTCACAATGTTATGCATATCTTAGAACTTGGCCTTTCAAATCAAGTAAGAGTGTGGATCAAATTGCATTAGAAACAATGAGTTTAGCTTTGGAAGTAAGCATGTTTATAGAAAACTCAAGGTGGAGCATGTTTTCTGTAGTTGTTAAATATTCTTATAGGGAGCTTACCCTTGAGATTCTTATCACGTTAAAGGTGAATTGGAAAGCAAAATTGGATAGAAGGAATGTGATCAAGTTTAGGCTAGGTTATAATCAAATGAAATTTTTGTTTAATGATTTTGGCATACAATGCGACTTCTATACACTTAAGTATATAAAATCATACGAATATACAAGTCCCTTAGTCAAATTCCCTGATAACCTTGTAACTATATCCTTTGAGAATTTTACAGCTCAATTTTAGGGGAAATGAGCATATATGATATTTGAAAGAGTAAGAGCACCCATATATGTCCCTAACCCTTAGATAAATGCATAAGGTCATTTCGTATGCAATTATTAGGAGAAGAGAGAGAAATGGTGTGGTGACTCTTATGAATATGCTTTACTTGTAGTTTATAGTAGAGCAGAGGCCATGCAACCTAAGTTAACATTTTGTCAAATATTTAGGGCAAGTGGACATTAAGAAGAAGGGAGCTCTATGTGAATGTATTCGTTTGATCAGGTTAGAAAATAACCTAGGTATTTTTAGTACTCTTTTGAGGTTGATTATAGGATATCATATGGCTATAATCAACCGAGATATGTTGAGATACATAAGGCTAGTTAGGAAGGTTGGTAGAGCTTATGTTTAGTGGGAAGAGAAAGAGAGAGGCTAGAGCTAAGGAGTAGGAGAGAGCATAGCCCTATCCGGTAACGAAAGCACCTTAGGTAAAGGAGCATAAAGATGTTCAACCTACAACATAACAACTTAGGAGTGGATTGATAGGACCATTCTTTATCTTAAGAATGAGCGATAATGAAAAAGCTCCATGCTATAGAAGATGCAATAGAAATTAAGAAATAGGGAAAATGGTTATGATGGATGAAGTAGCAGTTATCCACTTACTTCTAGCATGTTGAATACTCTGAGTAGCCTCCACAATTCTTAAGGATGTTGGAGGAGGACATTAATCGTGGTGATGAGTTGACTCCAAATTAAGCTTCAATTTTGTTCTTTGCTTTATGGAATGTACATCTTTATAATTTGTTTTTACTTTGTACTCCCAAACCATATGTCCTATTGTTATTTCTATTTTTTCAATTACCTTGATTATTTCTTTTTTTATTTTATTCCAATCCTAAGTTCCTTTTGCATTTTATGATTATTTTATTTACTTTATTTGTATTTTTAAGATATAAATAATTTTTAAATATCAATCAAAATTACCTTAGAAAATAAGTAACAAATAGGTGCTAGAGAAGTTTCTATTGTCTTTTTATTTTTCCTCTTGTTGTATTTATTGTCCTTAATTTTTATAAGTAACTTTAATTTTTATAAGTATCAAATAGGTGCTGGAGAAGTTTCCATTTCCTTTTTATTTTTCTCTTATTGTATTTATTGTCCTTAATTTTTACTTTCATTCTTTATGTTTTTTATATTGAGAACAATTTACTTCTTAAGTGTTTTAATATTTTAATATGGAACAATTCTAAAAAAAATTGTCAATAAAAAAGATTGATCAAGATGCACATTATAAGTTTGGTTGTTTTACAATTTAATTAGTTTAGACCAATTGTTTTTTTAAAATTTAAATACATTAGTTAAAGACAAAAGGATGTTACATATAAAAGTTAACAAGTGATCCCTATTTAGTACATGTCAGAATATGGATCTACTAAAGGACAGCTCCCCAAGAGCTCCTAGCTAGCTTGTGTAAAAATTATTAGGATTTAGAACATCATGTTCTTAAGTTCTTAGTAGAGCTTAGAATACTTAGTCCCTAGGGGTAAAGTTCTAGGTGGTTAAGCTAACATCTATAAGATAGCTAATCAGTAGCAACAAAAGTTATGAATATCGTTAAGTACTATAATATCTTTAATCTTTAAGATCAGGACTAAAGTAACTAATTCCTTGGATCTCTCAATACCTTAAAATACTCTGGCCTTTCTTTCTCTATATATGCTATACATGGAGCATCCAAATTCAATAATATAAAGCCATTTGTCTACTTTTTAGAATTTTTGTTTTGCTTATCCAGTTGAACATAGCAATGTACTTGATCCTATTGACATCAAAATTGTGTCAAGATTGGATGACATCCCATATACCATAGGGGAATTCACATTCAAAGAAAAGGTGCCCTAGAGACTTAGAGGAAGTTTTACAGAGCCTGTAAGTTGGCAGAACATGAATGAAAGATAGCCTATCCAATGTAAAGAGTTTCTTTCTTTTTTCACTAACTATATGAGATAGGAGATAGGAGATAGTTCAACCAATAGAGGTTCAAATTGATATTTTGATGATAAAAAGTATAATTATTACTAATAAGTTTATTATTTTAATGAAAAGTAATATAATAAAATTTAAGATATAAACTTAAGAAAACAGCTTATGAAGTTGATAAATAGAAGCTAAAGTTTGTAACAGTTGAAATAAAGATCAAATCAAGAAAGAAAAAAGATTAAGGCTTACCTAGGTCATTTTATATTTTGTATTATTATTATTTGTAATCTGACTTTGTTAATTTAATGATCTAAAAGGCTCACCATGCATAAAATTTTTACTTTACTTCATTACATAAGTCTTTCCATTCATTAAGAGGTATTGAAATGTTTATTTTAATTATAAAAGTATCCTAACCTTTCAAACAAAGTTTGAGGAAAATTTTTGTGAAGTTTAATTCACAATTGCATTATTAAAATTGAGTTTGAGCATTTAAAGGTTTTAAAATCATGTTCTTAGGGTGAGTGGTCGACCTATATGGGTAGTCGACTAATACAGGTTAAAGTAGTTAAATTTGATGTATTATCAGTTTGTTGTAACATTAGTTGATATATTGGTTGACTAATATTCCAATGACTAATGAATTTAGAGCTTTTAATGTATATTGATGGGCACTTGGAATAGATATACCCATTGTAAAAGCTACTTCTTGGCTCCAATGGCTAAGGATGGTCACAAACTATAAATAGGGATTTCTCATTAGCTTTAGCATCAAAAAGGTTTTGGATATCGTAGACACACATTTTAAAGTGTTTTTCAATCATTTGAGCATTATGTGTCATATTTGTGTGAGTGAGTCATTTTAGAGTTATCAAGTGACAAAGTGAGGAACTTTGAGTTGTAATATCTGGTTTGAGGAATATATTATTATATTTGAGGCTGATCCAAGTGAAATTAAGATTGCTCTTCACCTTGGAAGAAGATTGTAAGCAAGATTTCTCTTTATTAAGAAATATTGTACAAAGGTTATTCTTCACTTGAAAGAAGATGTATAGTAGAATTCTAGGAAGAGTCTTAGCAGTGGATGTAGGCAAGGATGTTTGTTGAACCACTATACTTAGAATTCTAGGAAGAGTCTTAGCAGTGGATGTAGGCAAGGGTTGTTTGTTGACCCACTATACATTAATCTTTATTATCTCTTCATATCCTCTTTAAGTTATTATTTAATTATTTGATTAATTTATATTGGACAATTTCCTCATCCTTATTTACATTGGTTATTATTAATTGGGTAGTTTGGTTAGAAAAATTGTTGAATTTTATAAACATTCAATTCACCTACTTCTTAATTGTCATTAAGGACTAAAAAGTGGTATCAAAATGGTTCTATCAAACTTTTCTAACTAAATCATGTCGCAAAGATCATAATGACATATTTAGGGTCGTCGTCATCATCATTCAACCAAAAGGGAGAAAGCATTAGCTAGCCACCTTTCTTTAATGGAAATGATTACCTTTATTAGAAAACTAGGATGAGATTCTTCTTAATGGCTGAAAATATATACCTTTGGAAAATAGTATCAAATAGTCCCTTTATTCCTGTGAAAATTATAGATAACAAAAGGTACTCAAATTAAAGGAAGAATGGGAAGCTCAAGATAAGAGATTAATCTCCTCAAATAATGGGGTTATAAACATCCTTTTTGTGCATTAAGAAGAAATAAATTTAATAAGGTCTCTATATACAAAACGAATTACGAAATTTGGCATAATTTAGAAGTTACACATAAGGGAACCGATCAAGTAAAGGAGAGCAAAGTAAGTTTGCTAACATATCAATATGAATTGTTTTAAATGAAGTATGATAAAAGCATATATACTAGATATATAAATATTATTAATTCTCTCAAACATTTCAGAAAGACCTACACTAATGTTGAAATGGTAAAAAAGTTGCTTAGGTCACTTTTAAAGATGTGGGAAGATAAAGTGACAACTATAAAAGAAGCTATGGATCTAACAACATTATCGTTAAAAGAACTTATTGGATCTCTTCTCACATACAAAATGAGGCTCAACAAGACACAATAAGAAACGATGCTTCCAAAGAAAGAGAACTTCGCATTCAAAGCCTCAAAAGAAGCAAAGAGGGAGAGACATCAACTAGTGAAAGTGAAGAAAAAGATATTGGCTTATTGCATAAAAAATTTAAGAAGTTTTTAAAGGAGAAAGTCCCCAAAAGAAAGATTTGCAAGGAAGTTAAAAGTAATTTAAAAGAAAGAATTGCAAGGAAGTTAAAAGTAATTTAAAATATGAATCCTCTAACATTATTTGTTTTGAATGTAGAAATTTTGGCCACATAAAGTGACAATGTCATCTACTTAAAGATAATGACAAGTATGAAAGAAGTTATAAAAAGGAGAAGAAAGACCAAAAGAAAAGGCACTAAAAGCATCAATTTGGGATGACATAGGTGAATTTAAAAATGAGCATTTGGAAGAAGAGATATCACATATGTGATTCATCGTTATTAATGATGATGATGTAACATCCAACCCTAATGTATGTTATTGTGATAGTGACTTAACATATAATGAATTAGTTGAAAGCTTAGAAATCATGAGTAAGAAAGAAGAAATTATCTTAAAACTTAAAGAAGTTCAAAGTTAGATGCATACATGAATGAGAATGAAAAGATAAAAAATGAATTGCATAGCATTAAAGCATCCAAAAACGTGATTATTAATGATAATCATAACTTAGATGCATTAAGAAGTGAGAGCGAAACATTGCAAGTTATCCTAGCTCATCACACGTCATATCCGTTGTTTTGAGCCTCCTGGCAACTTGCCGTTGTCTTAAGCACCCATCAGTTTTCTCCTTTGGATAATCGTTGGCACCACGCTTTTTAGCCTCCGTTTTAAGCTTCACAAGTTAGCCTATCTCCTTTTTGTTATTATTAATAGTTCTATTAATAATTTAGTATTTTTATTTATTTATTTATTATTGTTATTATTATTTTACTTTTGCCCTCTGTAACCTGCATCATTCATATCTTGTCTCATTTGTATGTGGGTATATCGGAAACAACGTCTCTACTATATAGGGATAAGGCTATGTACTATCAGACCTTCTTAGACCCCACTTCATTGCCGAATTTCAGACTGGGTGATGATGACTAAGAGGAGTACAATAAATGAAACAATTGATTGTTTCCCAAATGCATTAAAATAAGAATTAGATTTATTTTCAGAAGGCTTGTATTGTCATAAATTCATTTTAAATTACATTTATCTTTAATAAAATATAATTTCAAGCGTATAGTAAGTGGCCTATTATTTTTTATAGTTAATTCCTTAAAATATTATAAAATTGGTGCATTTTGGGAAATAAGCATTTTATTTTAATTGGACATAAAATATCTAATCAATTTAAAACAAGTCTTGTTTGTTCTTACTAATCAGTAACTGATATTTGAAAATATTCTTTTCAAATCTCATTTATTCTACTTAAAGAATTCCTTAAATCACTACTAATTAAAAATAATAGAATATTTTTCCAAATTACTTTAGGGTAACGAATCCTTTATTGACTTAATTATCTCCGTGCAGTTCATACTATATTTAATTCCTACCAATTGAGTTACTCTAAATAAATTAGGTTGTAAGTAGACATAGTAATTCTTATATGAAACTCTTTGGTGATCTCAAGTATAAAGATCAATTGTACAATTATGATAATGAAGATATCTATATATATATAAGTAATTTTCTATTCGAAATCCTTATAATCGAGTCACTTATTTTCTAATAAACACTTATATGTTGGTTTACATATATCTATAATCTAGTCTAGATTGATTACTTCTTTTATTAAAAAAATACAATATATATTAGCCTTTTTACTCTGTTAATATTTAATCTTAATAGAGCAATGAGTAAAAATAATTTAAGGATAATATGTAAATATAATATTACTCTCGTAATTATAATATAATATGATTTACAAAATATATAAACTTTATCTTATATGTTAATTAATCAACGCATAGACTACAAGTTAAAGAAGAATACTAATATCTTAAGTCAAATGTTTAGTGGGTTGTGGGTCATGTTTTTCATTATTTAACATGTGATTCGGCAATTTAAGCCGACTGATGTGATGTGTAGTGTTGTTAGATTACTATATGGTCCAAAATTTTTGTAAACAAGATCTATAATAATACATGCTAGCTTAAGAATAGAACAACTTGCCAGAGGGTGGGTTAAACTATTAGATATATCTTGTAGTTTTCTTCCAACACCGTTAACCCTTACTATTAAAACCCATCAAGGCTGTGTTTGGAGGATAGCTGATCAACCAAAATTTGGCTGATTGACTAAAAATTAGCTGTTTGATTAAGTCAAATAACTATTAAACTTATTTGGTAATTGGCTGGTTGGGTTGGCTAATTCAACCCAACCAGCCAAAAATCAATCAGCTGGTGTTACCCAGCGTTTGGGGCAAACCCAAAATTCAAAATACCCACATTTGAAACCTCTATTTTCTCTCTACTCTTCCATCGTTTTCTCTCTACTCTTCCGATCCATCGTCCAGATTTTCCTTCTCACACGACGGGATCTGCTCATCGCCAGAGCAGCACTGTAACCAACGACCCAATAACGTCTCCTCTTAACTACCAAACCCTTTTCCTTCTTTCATAATCCTATGATCTCCTTCTCTCTTCCCTCGAGCTCAAGCTGAAACCTTCTCTCTTCTCTTTTTCTCTAGACCTCACACACATCGCTTTTTATCTCGATTTCGGATCTGTTGTCTTCTTTTGTTTGCCGGGTTTTTTCTTTGATTTCTGGGTAAATAATTCATCTCCTTGCTCATTGATGCGTTTTCTCAAGAAATTTGGGTCGTTTTTTGTTTCTGAGTTTAAGGGGTTTTAGATTGACCTTGTCATCTTTCGTTTATCGTGCTCCGAACATTGGATTTGGGTTTTGGTTTTGTCGATTGGCGTCTTGGAGTTCTGTGATTTGTTTCCTTTAATGGCTACTGAGATTGTGAGTCCAGAGGGATTGAGTGGATCAGTGCCACCGCCAAAGCAATTTGGCGTTACGAAGCCGACATCGATGGCGGTGCCCACAAAGGTTGATGCTCAGAGGAGCCGTGAATTGGAAAAGGTATTTAGGGTTTGTTTTGTTTTTGAAAAATATTGGGTCTTTTTGGTAGTGATTATTGTGTTAAGGGTATTGAGAATCTGAGGCTGGGCATTTCCTTGAATTGGACACAGAGAATCCGATTCTGCTTTCTCCTAACTCGTTATTTTTGCTTCTTCATGTAACTTTTAGCTGTGTTAAGGATTTCCTTTTATGTAGGAAATGTTGAAGCATATGAAGATTTAGGCCTCATCTAGCTGCTCCTCCAAGTAATTCTAAGTTTGTACAGGAGTCTAGAAGGAGGATCAAAGTTGAAGAGGTCGGAGCTGCCAACCAGTTGATTGAGAAATTGATCGGTAAAGAAGTCAAATTGGTTTCAACCACTGCCGACACTTGGGCTGAAGGCATTGAAGGAAAGAATACTAGAAAGTTTGATGGGCTTGGAAGGAAGGATGAGGTGAAAATAACTGGAAGTGGCTTCCATACATTTTAGAGCCTTTCTGGAGTGGTTCGGACAAAAACAAATGGAGTGTCCAAACCTCTTGAAAATGATGACATGATGGATCCTCCATAGGACCTAATTGAGAATTGAGGAGAAACAAGACGTAACCTACCTCCAATTTTGATTAACATACAGACATAGAACTGTTGTTCACCATAGATGTAGGATAGAAGAAATAGAGTAGTAGGTGAGCATGCAACTTATGTTAATTAATTATAAACGTTATTGTTATTTCAAAGGATTGGTGATAAAACTAAAGGTAGTTAGATGTAAGATCTTTTAACTTTGAAATTTGATTAAGAATTCAGGCACTGTTTGATTATATAGAAGCAGAACTAGC
>JANZXV010000009.1:14723247-14746513 GCA_027576455.1 Erythroxylum roigii
TTCCACTTCATAAGAATTTAGTTTATCGATTATTCATGTGTTGTCCCAATCATTTATAATTAGGAATCTTTTTAACTTCATCGTTACATTAAACTTGCACGTTTAGAGGTGCATGTCTCTATTTTCTACTCTCTAGTTCCTCATCGTCATGATAAAACATGCACAAATAACTCACATAGAACGTAGGATGAACTTTTAGCCTTTCAGGTAAGTTAAGTTGATAATACACCTTACCAACTTTCTTGATAACCTTAAATGAACCATCATATTTTGAAATTAGGCCTTTGTTTTCCAATTTTTCACTTATTTTTCTTCGATATTTGAGGTGTAACTTCAGTAGCACTTTGTCTCCCACAACAAAGTCTAAATGACGCATATATTGATTAGCCTATTTCTCCATACTTCACACAACTTTCCAAAGGTTGTCTTTTGCTTCATCAAATAGTTTTTGTCAGTCCCTCACAAATTTATAGGCAGCTGGACACTTGTTACCAAGTTATTGTTTAGCAATCTCCAAATGAGTCAAAGACTGATGGCCTAAGACCAATTCGAAAGGACTTTTTCCAGTTATAGAAGATCAATGAAGATTATAGGCAAATTGTGCACTATCTAGTAGATTCAGCTAATTTTTCTGACTCGTACTCAGGTAATGTCATAAATAATCTTCCAACATTTCATTTATCCTCTTTGTTTATCCATTTGTTTGTGAATGATTAGCAGTAGAAAACTTAAGTTCAAACGCTATCATATTGAGCAATGTTGTCTAAAACTAACCAATACATTATGGATCCCTATCTCTAACCATATATGCTGGAACATCGAAATGTTGTCAAACTGTTTGACAACATTTCGATAAAATAATTCAACCGCTACTTCTACTGTACAAGAGGATGGCACATTTAAGAAGACATCATGCTTAGAAAATTGATCAACCATAACCAACACCGAGGCTTTGCCATCTACCTTAGAAAAGCCTATAACAAAATCCATAAACACCGGAATCTATGGTTTTTCCAAAATAGGAAGGGGTTGGAGTAGCGTTGCCTCCTTCAACCTCTCCATCTTATCCTGTTGACATACTAAGTAAGTTATGCAGTAATTCTCAACATCTTGCTCCATTTGTGGCCATATATAACATCAGGACAAAAGTGTCAACATCCTTTTGTTGTCAGGATGTCCTCCTTATAGAGAATCATGTGATTCCTTCATCAATTCTCTCCCCAACCTACAGAAATTACACATATACAATCTGCCTCCTTTCACCACAATGAACTCATCATCTAGCCAATACTTTTTAATGACCCCATCTTGCACTTCTTGCACCAATCCGCAATACACAACATCAAGCTTCACACCTTGTCAAATTTTGTCCATGAAATTTGCCTCAATTTTGGACATAATATATAATGTAGCCACAACTTCTTTCTAGTTAAGTGCATCCACCACCTAGTTATTTCTGTTGGCCCCTAAAAATTTTTCATTGAAGTTAAGCATAATTTAAATAAATTTTGAGGTTTTAATAGATTAATTATTTTGGAGTTATTTAATTTTTGTCAAGGTTAGTAGGATTTTATTGCATGAGTTAATGGAATTAAAGTGTAAAGGTTATAAGAATGTTCAAGGGTATTCTTGGCAAGACACTTAAGGTTAAAAGAATATAAGCCTATAAGGAAGGATAAAATGGACTTTTTGGACTCAATAAAGATAGAAATGGAAGAAGAAATGTTGTCTTGTTACCTTAAGAGGGGAAAAACGTGATTTGAGGGAGAGAAAGAAGAGAAGAACAAAAATAGAAGAGAGAAAGAAGAGAGTTTCGGTGGAGAGGAGATAAAAGAAGGAAAGATAGTTAGGGTTTCATCATTTCTTGGTTTTAAGAGAGATTTTGAGGTTGTTTAAGAAGGGATAAAGGTAGAGGAAGATAAGAGCTTCCATTTGAGCCAAAGATCTCTTAATTTGGTGAAGAATCAAGGGGATCAAAAGAGGAAAGAGGAACAAGAGGAGAGACATTTTGAGCAAGTCCTTAAGCAAGGAAAACAAGGTAGGTACATGTTTATAATAGAGTCAATAAGTCACTAAAGATTTCTTTGAATCAAGGAAGTTAAATGTTTTAAATTACATCATAAATGTTGCATTTATTACTCTTTGAATGCTTTGAGAATGTGCTACATATTTTGTATATGATTTGTGTTATTGACTTATGAAATGAAAAATGGAAATGATTTTTGCAACGATATCAAGCTTATTAAATCAAGTTTCAAAAAAGTGCCATTTTGGGCAACAAGTTTACAAGTTATGAAATATGTGTTATGTGGGTTTGTGGTGCTCCCTAAGTTAAGTCACATGCACGTTGACCAAGTTAAAGGCTTATCCCGTCTGCCCACTAGTGGCATGGAGCTCCTTCATGGATTCCCTCAAGTTTACGACTACACAAGACCATTATGTGGAAATGTGTAGCGCGCCATATTTATGGATCCACCCAAACCATTTTGACGTGCTTATGTGTTTATGTTATGTGAATAAGTTTGATGCATTCATGCTTTATAGTTTAAGATTTTGACTACATAATGAGAATTTTTGAGAAACATATGTTTTATGAACTCAATGAGTATTTTCTATGACAAGTAAAGGTTTTCAAAGGTTTTGCTTATTTTTCCGTTATAAACTGTTACCCACAAGCTTTTAAGCTCACCCCCTTTTCGTCCCATCTCCAGGTGATAAATGGAAGGTTAAATGGGTGAGGCTAGAAGCATAAATCATAGAAAGAATAACCTTTACTATATTCGTCCTTGCGAACGTTTTCAGACAGAGTATAGTATGGTTCTTGTAATTTCTTTACATCTATCTGAAATAGACTTTTCTATGTTTCTTATGTACTCCTAAGTGAGGTTATAAATGGGTATTTTATGTAGTCCAAGTCTAAGTATTTTAACGTTCTGTTTGGTTGGGCTTATACCAATAAAGTTTTTGTTAGTAGAGTTTTTTTTAAATCTGACTATATTTTATTTTGTAATAAAATTATTTATACATATAAATATTATTTAAAGTAAATTAAACAATATGTAAAGCACAATATATTAATTATTATATAATTTTAAACCATATGAAACATAAATGAAAATATATCTAATCAAATCTTTTAAATGGATTATAACATAAGTAAAATTAATATAAAAAATAAATTTTAAAACATATAAAAAACCAAATAATATTATATAATTTTCAAAATAAACGTGAAGATGAGTTTGTGGGTATTGTGAGAATTATGTGTAAAGCATAAGGGCAAAAGAAACTAAAAAATAGGTTCATTAATTAATATGAAAATTTTACTGAAAAAATTGCTCTTTTGAGAAGCTTCAAATTTAAGTTTTTTAAAAAATTATATTTTAGTTGCCAAAAAAATTATAGCTACCAAAAAAAAGTGTTTTTTTTTTAATTTTTCAATTAAACACTTATTTTTTCACTCTAAAAAGCTCAACCAAATAAGCACTTATTATGAAGTCCAAATCCTCTTAATGCATTACAAGTTAGCTTCTTTTTGCAACTCTTCAAATCTAGTAAGAGAGGTATAATCCCAATCCAGCTTGTCAACTTTAATCCTGTCCCGTATACTTCAGTCTAGTTTTAAGCAACACTAATGCATTATGCTTTCCGGAAAATTCAATTCAAACACCTCTTAAACAAGTCCTCTGGCGGATAAAAATACGAACTTCCTAATTATTATTATTATCAATTATAAAATTTTAAGACAAGAACTTTTATCATATATCTCACAAATTCATCTTTTTATTGTAATAATTTAACCAAATAAAGAACTTTATTAAGGAATCTCAATCTAAAATGGGTTTAATTAATTGGGATTGAATTCCCAAATTTAAATTTAAATTTTCATTAAAATGAATTCTGTCTGTTAAGTTTTCTAATCTTTGTCCCAACTCTAATATTCACTGTGCCTGCTCAGGCTCAGCTTAGTTGGCTGGCACAGATCATCTACCCCTTTTTGATTCACGACAGAATTTCTTCCTCCATTCCTGTAAATGCGCACCACCACAGAACTTGAAACAAGTCAAGAAGTGGGAGTAATATCCATCAAGTTTGAAAATGCGAGTCAGTTTGTGTTCATGTTTTTCCAAGGTCACACTCACATCTCATGGTTTGGCGGGACAGCCTGGCGCACTTATCATTAGCCCTTGTTTCTCACGCTAAACTACCATTGTACCATTTCTCTCGCCCTTGGACGGTCTTACCCTTCTTCTCTTCCAAAAATATTAATAGCGGACGTCCTACGTTTTCTCCCGCAAGACGACAGTAGACCCCAAGCAACTCTCTCCACCATGTGTTGGATAACGACCTTATTCGCGTAGGTTTTGACTATAACAGTAACAGTGAGCAATAAGCATGAGTATGATTTAAGTATTTCTTGTGGAATGGAGACAAAGGAGAGTAACACAGTGTCAGTGGCATTTGTCTCATTGGCACTGTACCTCGTCTGGGGACAGACGGGCACATGCTTGTCACACTACTCCTAAATTTGGATGTTTAACTTTATCCTGGAAATCAGGAAGATTGTATTTGTAGCTCTAATCTATCCGACAAAATAAAGACATTGACGTTTGGTGTCGCCGAGAAGAGAGCTTTAAATGCTGGGCAAGAGGAGGATTCAGGATTGGTGTGTGTCCTTTTCTCGCGAAGGGAAAAGAGTAGCTATAATAAACCTTCATTCTCCTTTGTTTTTTTTTTATATTATATTATGTATCTCAGTTTAGTCGGATTAATCTTAAGTCTCTAAGAGCTCTAGCGGAGGTAAATTTGGAACCTTAAAATCCTTCAGTTCCTATATAATCTGTACACTTCTACGCACGAGGAGTCTTCACATACTGATTGTTCAGCTGATGATTGATCACTAGCCCCCCTTGCTCAGCATCAAGTTTTCATCAACCCCAGAGTTCACGAGCAACTCTAACTCCTACACTGCTGCTGGAAGTAAGACGTCCGTAATTGATTCGATCAAAGAGCTTTGCCCAAGGGGCCAGAGGATCACCAACAAGAAAAATTCATCATTTCTCCTCTTGCAAGACTTGAACTCAAGACTTCCCATAAATGAGAGCTTTAAGTGAAGAATTGAAACCATGCAGGGCACTCCTACTTGTCCAATTGGCTTAAATTTTGAATTTATTGAAGGCAATTTCATCCCAAGGAGTTGCCATTATTAGCCTTATTAAGAAGAAATGGTATAAAAAGTTAGAAGAATAGTTGTTTTTGTGACTTGAATATGTAATTTTATTATCACAAATAAGTAATTTTATCAGTTCTTTCGAGACTTACCCTCTTATTAGCCTTATTAGGAGATACTACCGATCAATCATGTTGAATCGCTTAAATGTTTTCTTTACATGAAACAAAATTTATATAATAAACAACTTGTAAAATTGATGGATAAATTCAATTTAAATTATATTTTGTGATTTTAATTTGTATATATTCTTTAGTCTTATCATTTACCTATTAATGTTATTAATTTAATAATCTTAATACTTCCTTATTTTAGATGAATTTATGTGGTAATTGTATTGTAGATAAGTGATAAATTCTAAATATATATATGGGATAAATTTTGAATATAATTAATTGACCCCGATTTCAAATATACTATAATTAAAGTTTAAATTCCCTGTCACTAGATCCTATATGATGATTAGAACTAATTAAAGAGATGAGAGATGTTAATCGTATAATTAGCATTTAATTGAAGTTCCTTCTTTTGGTGTGTTAAAAACATAGTTGGCACAGGACAACTGGACAAGAACTAATCAAAACGACTTCGACAACGACAAACGGAGGAGAGATAGGGAAGTCGAAATAGAAGGGCATCGTAGTCAGTTTCATGGACAAACTATTGAGTTTACCAGCGAATTGCAGGGCCCTATCGTAAATTTGGCAAAGATCGAGGCCAATTAAACAGCATTTAATTACAATATACTATATCGAAGATCCAACTTGGTCTTCGTCATCAGAAAAGCCCCAATTTCGCAGCGACGACTCTGAAAGACAAAAGAAAATTAAAAGAAAATCCAAACAAACAGAAAAAGAGGAAATTCCTAAGGGAGAGAAAACAAAGCATTCTAGAGAGAGAAGAAAGAACCAGAGACGCAGAGAGTG
Source organism: Erythroxylum roigii (assembly GCA_027576455.1). Lineage (NCBI taxonomy): Eukaryota > Viridiplantae > Streptophyta > Magnoliopsida > Malpighiales > Erythroxylaceae > Erythroxylum > Erythroxylum roigii. Next base: position 14,729,404 of record JANZXV010000009.1, read on the forward strand.
TGCATATCAGCGTGTGTGTTTATAAGCATTGATGGCGGAGGCTAAAAAGGAGAAGAATTCAAGCGAAGAGAGCGTGAAGCTGTTCGTAGGTCAAGTGCCGAGGCACATGACAGAAGCCGAGCTTCTCGCAATGTTCAAAGAGTTTGCCTTGGTCGACGAGGTCAACATCATCAAGGACAAGGCCACGCGCGCCTCTAGAGGTTTCTTTTCTACGCACATTCTTCAAATCTTTCTCGTTAACCGTTTTTTTTCCTTTCTGCATGATTCGGAGTCCTGAATCCGTTTGAGTCGAGAGTTTTATGGTACTTGAATCCCTAATTTGTATGGTTTTGACATTAGGTTGTTGTTTTGTAATATGTCCGTCGAGGCTGGAAGCGGATAAGGCGGTCAATGCTTGTCATAATAAGAGAACGTTGCCTGGGGTTAGTGCGTTTTGTGATCTTTGCTTGTTCTTCTTTTTGACTTATGCTGGTCAAATGTTGCCATTTGTAGTGTGTCCTTACTGATCTCGACATTCTATTAGTGGATAGTTATAGCACTATTCCTAATGATTGCAAATGGCAACATGTTTGATTTAGATGGAAGTTAAAAGATGCATTGAACAAGTATCAACTTGATAGACTTCATTATCGAGGTGATCCCTGGTGATTTTAGAAGCTAATCGGTTGTACAATATCGTAGGCTAGTGTAATGCAATTTTGGATTATGTGAGACCGTGTTTGGATTTGATGCTGTGACATATATGACACGTGAAAAGTTCTTGAAATAAGGTGGAGTCTGTTAGAGTGTGTGATGGCAGTTGGAAAAGGGGTTGTGAGCGCATTACTTGTGTGGAGAAAATGGAGTATCCTTATTTCTATCAAGATGATTTTAAACGAGATTGGTTAGTTTCTTCAAAGCACAAAGACCTGGTAATCATTCTGAGCCATATGGAAAACGTTATTCACTGGGCCTTATACAGGAAAGCAAATGGAGTTGAATATTCATTTCATTTATCTAGTTGTAATTTCAAGACTATAGAGTATAGGGTAAAATTGTTATCAAAAAGATACTATGAGTTACCATTCTTAACTCTCTGGTGGGGTAAAAAAGATACTATGGTTAAGTATTGATCCTACGTAGTCCCTCCAATGTTGAAAACCACAATCAAATTGAATGATATTCTAACCACTTATGAGAGATAAACCCTTATTCAATTTATTGTTGTGCCTCCAAGGCTTGACCCTTGCATACTTTTAATTAATTTTCTTTCGTAGCTAATTTTTCTAAACGAAATCTCTCTGGATTGACATTATGCCACCTCTACTACTAAATCAATCATCTAGGTGGTAGTATACTGGACATGACAACACATAACTTTTTTCTCCAATATCAATTCCATCTATTTGTATGTATTTACTTGTTATTTATTAGACTTTGATGCATTCTTGTCGTTGTATCTCTAATTGAAGTGCTTCCTGCTGTTATTTCAACTTCAGGCGTCTAGTCCGTTGCAAGTGAAGTATGCAGATGGCGAGTTGGAAAGGCTAGGTGTGATATAATTTTTTGACATGATACCTAACTGTCTGTTATTTTGCCGTATCCAATTCCTTTCATCATTCTGGTCTTCTAATTTGTTTTGACTTTGGAATAATTTTACCATAATATGCTTATGTGCTCTGTTAAATGATTCTTTACTTTCCTTTCAATTCAGAGCACAAAATCTTTGTTGGTATGCTTCCAAAAAATGTTTCAGAAGCTGAAGTATCAGAATTATTCTCTAAATATGGAACTATAAGAGATCTACAGATTCTAAGGGGATCTCAACATACGAGCAAAGGTGCTTATTTTCTTTATTGGTCCTTAACTTGTGAAGGAATGAAATGGTGATTTTGATCTTTCATTATTAATTTGCAGGCTGTGCCTTTCTGAAGTACGAAACAAAAGAGCAAGCCATTGATGCAATTGATGCCACCAACGGAAAGCATAAAATGGAGGTTTGTGCTTAAAAATGCTTGCTTTGCAAAAGAAGTATTCTTATTAATTCTTTTAGGTTTGGAAGGTTATTTTCTAGGATCTGTTCCTGTAGATGTAGATTAACTGTTCATTTTTGTCAGATGTTTTGCATTGTTACTTTCTTGTATAATTGCGTTCATGTATTTAAAAGTTTGTCATGTTTCTGTATCAACAATATATCTTAGGTGAACGCCAGCTTTTGTCTAGTTTCATAATGAACACTGATACTAAATAAGATTCATATTACAGGGAGTTTTACATGTCTGCATAAATAGAGGCTTCTCAAGCTAAACCAATAAATTTTCTTGTTCAATCCAGCACTAGTTAATATACCAAATTTCTTCAATAGTCCATGCTAACTTTAATCAGATGGAGAAGGAACTTATGATCGAAATACAATATTTTGACTGTAGTCACACTTCTCTGAAAAGCACTGATAGTAAGTAAGATCCATATTACAGGGAGTTTTACATGTCCGCAGAAATAGAAGCTTCTCAAGCTAAACCAATAAATTTTCTTGTCAGGAGCCAACTTCAATCCAATACTAGCTAATATACCAAATTTCTTCAATAGTCCATGCTAACAGTATTTTGACTATAGCTACTCCATTTTTTTGAATGGCTTCTCTGCAATGAGAACAGCAAGATATATATTGTTTGGATCAATTGTGTGAAGCATGCACAAGTATTGCATTTTTATTTCTGTTTCAATTGGTTATAGAACTTGACCTTTCTTTTTTCCTTTTTAACTTCATGGATTTTTTATTGAAAGGCTGGGCATTTCTGTCATTGATTTTTTCTATCAAGCATACTCTGATTGGTATGTTTCACTTTACTAGGGTTCAAGTGTTCCTTTGGTTGTCAAATGGGCAGATACGGAAAAGGAAAGGCAAGCTCGTAGAGCTCAGAAAGCACAATCTCAAGCATCCACTTTGCCAAATAACGACACACATCCGTCATTATTCGGTGCCATGCCTTATGTACCTCCATACAATGGCTATGGATACCAGGTCAGTAGTTTATTTCTAAATGTTTCCAGTAAGTGTTTCAATTTGTGCAAAGGTAGCGTATCTTTGAAATGTGAGTCACCCCGGGAGTTCTTGTTTCTTAATTGTAATTTCATGTTTTTTCCCCAAGTATATCTATCCATTCTGTATTAAATGTGACGATTCTGGTGATCATACTGTTGTAGGCTCCTGGAACTTATGGCCTCATGCCATACCGGCTGCCAGCTATGCAGAATCAACCTGCTTACCATCAACCCGCTTTTCCTGCTATGCTTCCTCCCATAAATCAAGGAAATTCTGTGCGTGGTGCAATGAGACCTGACCTAGTTCACACTATGGCACCTAGAAACTATGCTGTGCCTTCTGCAAGTTATGTGGGATCTGCTTATCCTAATGTGGCAGGTCTTCAATATCCCGTGACATATCCTGGAAGAATAGTGTCCCATCATTCTTTGAGTTCCTCACCTAGTTCAGCACCACCTGCAGTTGCAAGCGTTAGTCCTGCAGCATCATCAGGTGCAGGTACTAGTTCTGCCGGCCAGATTGAAGGTTTGTTTTCCATATGCATATCCCAGATTTGGCTTCTTATTTTATTCTTACTGTTGGTATATCCTGCTAAATATTACATGTTCTTTGATTTAGGTCCACCAGGGGCCAATTTATTCATATATCACATACCTCAAGAATTTGGTGATCAAGAGCTTTCCAATGCTTTTCAAGCATTTGGAAAAGTCTTGAGTGCCAAGGTCTTTGTTGATAAAGCAACTGGTGTTAGCAAATGTTTTGGTATTACCACTTTCATTCTTGATTTTAATCTAAACTTGGATGTTGGACTCTTTTAACATGCTTTTTTTTGCAGGTTTTGTTAGCTATGACTTACCTGCAGCAGCTCAAGCTGCAATCGGTGTGATGAATGGATATCAATTAGGAGGTAAGAAACTGAAAGTTCAGCTGAAAAGAGACAACAAACAGAGTAAACCTTATTGATCAGGAATTGAGTCATGGAAGCAAGCAGAATTCTGTGATACATTGTCATATGCACAGCTTGGACAATGGGAGTGAATGCAGTATCAGCATTTTGGCTGAATCGATAACACGCAATGATCATTACTCCATCCACGTAATTGCTTAGTGGGATTGGAATTCCAAAATTTGTATTTCATGGTGCATTCTGCACCAATAGGATTTGTAACTTGTACCATGGAAGTTCATTAGACATTAATTATTAATTTATTGATTTTTCCCTCAATAACTTGTGCCAATATGTTGTGGAAACATCAATTGAAATTTTATTCATGATTCTATCATTCTTATTTGGATATCGTTTTTATCTTTGCTTTCTCAAGATTATTTCTTTTTTTTTCCTTTATTTATATCATTTAGAGTTATTTGTGGTTTGTAGAAGACACTCTGGAAGAATCAAGGATTTATCTTCTTGTTTCCTATAGAACATCTTATTGTTCTCATTCTACCATGACAATAACTGTTAATTAGCGACTGCATGCAGTTTGCCGTTTAGTCAAAATCTGAGATTTATTGTCAGCTTTTCCATTTTATATGTTGACAGGTCTCAGTATTCAGCAAAATTCAGGTACTGCACCTTTTTTTGACTCTTATATTCTAATATATTTCAGATTTTGGACTCAATATGGCATTGGTTGAATTGTTGTCAAATGTTGTTGATGTTGTATTTAGTTTTTAGTACGCCTTATTGTTAAAAAAATAAATGATTTTGGGACACTCCGTATTCACTTAACGTTTTTTATTTGTTTCTCTTTTCCAGTCATTCCCAGAGTTCAAGAGTGCACCCTTCAGATTTTCAGTGACACAATTCGTTGCTGAAAGGAAAGTCCCCATGATTAAAGGTATGTTGCCTGTACCACTGAGAGCAGAGATAACCTCCCTTATTGAAACAGTATGGTAAGCAGAGGTTTTACTTATTTAGGATGGTGTCTGCGGACCAACTGCACATAACAAGTGCATTTGTGCAAATTCTTACATATTCCGATCTTTTGAACTTCCTTGGTTACAACGCTTGTTAATATGAATATCCTAAGGGGTAAGATCCTATCAAATTACTTTCTATATGAAGACCTTTTCTACTTCATATTGGATTATCTATTGGAATGCAATGTCTACGAAAGATGGAAAAGAAGTTTGAAAGTATTGTACATTTTTGAGTTTGATGGAGCTTGATGTTGGTCTAGCTTGCTCCTTTGAGGAATTAAATCTGTGATAAGTAACTGAGGAGACAACTGAAGTTAGTACCTCAGGACAGAGTGCCCCTTTCTATAGATAGATTTTGCTCCAAGGAGAATATATTGTGTTTATTTTGATCTTTGAGGCAAGTTCACAAAAAAATGTGTCATTGATATAGTTTAAGAAATCCGAAGATAATTTACTTTAGGTTGCTGTTGTTTTGTCAATACCAAGTTTATCGGTGGACAAAATCTCATTAGTATTTAATCTTATTAATAAAAATACACCATGACTATTGTCATACCCTCCTAAAGTATTTCTGGAGGTGAGATCATGATCTTGTTTGAGCTGTCTGTAGTATGTAATATATGAACAATTTTTTTCGTGAGAATAATCTTAAATGTGAAATCCTTCTCAATTTTGTCTTGAAGTGAAACATAATGAGTGCTCATAGGCTGTTGCAGGAAAAGACAATATTTAATAGCAATATTTCATTATGTTTTAATGAGCGTGATGCTAAAGTGATTTGTAAAATGTTTAAACAACTCAAATCAAAACCAATCTCCCATGGTTTAATCATACAATTCCTTGGTTGCATTCTGTCACTACTGCACAAATTTGTAAACATTTTCTATGGTTTCTACTCCTCAGGTGTTGTTTGCTTAAAGTGATATAGGGTGTTTTTTGTTTTTATCATCTTCGTATTCTTTGAGGGTGACTATATTTAGATTAACTTCTTTATTATTCATTACATAGCCAGTGAAATTCTCTGAGAATTTGCTTAGTCCCATTCAAGTTCTTATGTGTTTATATTTTCTTTCCTCATTAAAAATTTTTCTACGTACCAAATCGATTGCACACTACTTCAGAATGAGCTTTGGTATTACTTCTATCCTTTGAGCTGTTAAAAGTAATATGTAGTGCTTTTGAACTACATTTTGCCTTTCTACTAACATGTGAAGAAATTTGTGAATTACTTAAACTGGTGGCAGGTAATCGACTTCTACAGGTAATTTTCCTCTTCTCTTTACAAGTATAATTGTTAATTTTCTACTGCCAACTGCCAAGTTGTCAATTACTTTCACATGCTTAATCTATTCTGCTGGATTTATTTTAGATTTTACTTGTAGATGCATGCCTAAGAAATTCTGGAAACGAGGATGTCAGAGCTTGTAGATGCTTGAGAGACATATATTATTGCATTCTGAGTTATTATCCTTCCTGATATCTAGGCCACGGGTAAAGAAAGCTCTACGAAGCATGAGACACGTTGATTAAATGTCTGAAAGACTTCATTTGGACGATTCACCTATTATGAATTTGTCAACCGAAGAACTTGCACTGAACATCAGATCTCCTTTTAGTAATATAAGGCAGTGGAAAAGCTGCTGGCAGGATTGGCACATTGGAAAAGCTGCTTGCAGGATTGACACATTCTTTATTGAGAGTGGAGTTGATTATTTGAGGGATTTATCTGGAAGCATTGTTAGAGAAGTTATTCTTTGCAAGCCTGCCTTTTGATCATTGCTTCTAATATCAGTTATTTTTAAAACAAAGCAAAATGAGCACAGAATTGCTTTTTTTTTTTCCTGTATATCATCACCGTCATCAATATTTAGTTGAAGTCCTGCTGAGGCGTGAAATTTAGAAAGGTCTGATAGTATGTAATCTTATTCATACTTAATAGAGATGTTTTTAATAGACCTATATACAATGCTTTTCTTCTATATATCACCTCATTAAATTCATATGATTAATTTGCAATTACACATTTTGAGTTGTATCATGAAATGATTATATTTCTTCATTGCTTAAGTTCAGCTTTTGAATTTTGTCAGTAAGCTGGTGAAAAAGCCACATCCTCTTGTGCATTAATAGGCATCGCGAGTTCCAATTTTTTGGCAGTAAGATTAATAAAGAGATCTTGCAGACCAAGCCAGCAACAGGTAACAATAAATGATACTGTTAAACCTTCTTGTGCTTGAAATCAGGCCCTTTGCTCTTAAATCGTGGGCATCGTTACAGGTTACTACTTACACAGTGACCTTGACTTGTTGATTAACTTACCTAAATTCGTCGGCAATAATTTCAGCTTTGCTACGTTTAGTCAGGAATTGAATTTCCATTCCTTGCTTTTATTATAGGCGTTGCTTTCGTTGAATTGTATTCCCAAAAGGTATTAGGATACTTTTACTAATATGAATGTTGGAATTTATAATAATCATTACTTAGACGATGCACTTTAATGGGAGTAGTTCAAGTTGGTGGCGTGACAAATCTTCTGGTCACAGGTCGTGAATATATTTTTGTTTTCATCCCTGCAGTTCAAGGCAGTCATCAGAAAGCAGCCTTAGACCGAACTTTCGTTTAGAAAGTGGATCGAGGGGTGAAAGATGGAGAATTATTCTGCTATTTTATTTATTTTTAAATACGGTTTTAGTATTTTAAAAGAGCTTAGTGATGTCATAATTTAAAAAGAGGTTTTCTGTTTACTTTTTTTAGTAGAGGTTATATAAGCAATAGTCTATATAATTACTTTGATATAATCTTTTTTTAAAATAAATTTTAAATTACTAGACAAAAGTAATACAACATTATAATGATTTCCAGTATACCAGACTTTGACCTGATCTTAGTATCATTTTTGTGGACTGAGAACAGAGGTCTAGCTTAGTGCCAAAATTTAGATGGACATGTTTGTATGGTCACTAAACATATAAAATTGTCAGTTTCGTACGTTTAGGAGTGAACCTAAGGAACGTGATCGTTGTGCCCGCAATCCAGAGATCTCATTCATACAAAATAAGCGGGACAATGAGAAATGTGTGAATGAAATTCTCATACACATAAGCGGCCATTGAGAAATGTGTGAATGAAATTCTCTGGATTTAATACAGAATTATGAGCACAAATTCATGCCCTATGGTATGGTGTCTTCAATCCATCTGACAGGTTACTGTTTCGTGGTAATGACTTGCTGTAATAGAAGTGTTTTTAACTTATTAGTGGACAAGGTGTGCTTGCCGTATACAAACGGTTCAAGTAATGGCTCACAAAACAGCTTTATTTATGGCGTTCAAATAATGTTTTTTGCACTGTGATGATAATGGTGTTACAGTGCAGGGCGTGAAGTCAAACCTGTCAACCATACATTACCCTCTGCCTTTTCGTGGGGTAAGTTTATGCCCGCCGTTAGCTTTGTCTTGGAAGAACTGAACAATGTGCTTTACATGGGAAATTTCTTTGCAATTTCCCAGGTTCTAAACATTGGTTAAAATATAAACCCTCAGCACAGTTTTTAGATTATAATCGTAAGTAAATTTGCTTACATCTTACAAGAAGAAGATCAATTTCAACACTATAGTTATTATATTGCTCAAAACAAGCGATCAAAGTTGAACATAAAACTGCTTATTATTTAACCTCTTACACAAATTATAGCCTACAATCTATTAAATAGGGCAAACTGTCCCACTTGTATCCAAAAGAAAAAAAAAAAAAGCAATACTGTGTCTCACACACGTTTTCTTTGACTAAACGTGCAGTTCAGTAACCAATTCTGTACGATTTGTCAAAACAAACGTTCTAATCACCAATTTTGAAGAAGTGACAATGGAAATTAATCAAGATTTTATATCATAGTCCACCAGAAGAAGGAAATTTTGACCTTTATATCGTTTTAATATATCACATTAAAAAATTAATTTTAAGTAATGAAATGCTTTTATTCCTACACTATGTCAATATTTCGAAACCAACTTCAAAACACAACACGTATAAGAGCCCAGAATCAGGACATGAACTTATAGCTTCCCTTCTAGGAATTTAGGTTTCCTTCTAGAAACAAAACAGTCATGTAAAAAGGGTGAAAAAACAAAAACAAACACCTTTGTTTCTAGAAGATTAGATTAGGCGAATGGGACATGGCTGTGTTGTCATACCAATCTTTTTCTGTCTATTGTATTCTTTTTAACCTTCAAAAAGGGCAGCCGACCTACAAAGAAAAACCCTTTCGCCACTCACTCATGTCCATGACGTCAAACAAGACATTCTGTGGGTCTTCTCCCCTATATATATATATATATATATCAAATCGCTGTAGTAAAAGTCTAATGTCGCGAGCTATGTAAGAAGAATAAGCAGCGGTTGGGAATTCGCTATTGCTTCTTACACATGGAAAGCTTCAACTCTCGTTTCACAATGAAGGAAACGGTCACCACAACGAGAGATCATGTGTCCCACGCCGGTTCTTTCTTCGATGATCACGTGGTCCACGCCGGTTCTTTCTTCCTCATCGAAGCCTCCGGCGACTCCGATGAGGTTTGTCTTCGTCCGACCACGGTTGTTGACCTTGCTGACGATGACGCGGAGTCCTGTATCTATGACGGGTTGGATCATTCTTGTTGTGTGACTGAGCTGAATAATAGATGTGAAGGTGAAGAGTACAAGAATAATGACCGTGGAACTACTGAAGAGGAGGTTCGCATTTGTGAAGAACCCAATGTTTATAATCAGAAGTCATGGGTTTCTGTTGAGTCAACTATCAGTGAACCGATGACTGAGATGGAAAGGAACAAGCTTTTCTGGGAAACCTGTTTGGCTTCCTAGATCTTTCTTTTTTTTTTCTTTTGTTATACTTGTGATGGTACCATTTGTTTCTCTCTTAATTTTCATTTGAAAGTGACTAGTTCCAGAAGAAAAGGAAACTAGTGGATGCAATTGTACAAAAAATAGATGCTTGTAGCAAGTTACATGATCATCCAATACAAATACAGCAAAGAAAATTACCATGGTTTCTGCATTGAAGATAAACTCGAAATTCCGACAAAAGTTGGTCGGACGTTATGTTAATATGCTGTGTCCACATGTTTCAAGTTAAGAAGATGGTTCAGATGAATGTGTGATTGAAGAAAGAACTAGGAAGGGTAAGTGAGAAGGGCAGTTGGAGAGTAAATAAGTTCAATGTGTCGGCAAGTATGAAATGGCACAGGTAACTGCAGACATTAGTTTAATCAATTCGCGTAGTAATTTTAATGAGGATCTGTGTGGTATCTTTTTAAGTGGCCTGATTTAATCTGCACTACTACTATGGTAGACGGCATGCATGACAATCTCTCTGAAATTTATGTTCACCGTCTTGAACTGGTAAGGAGCATGCAATGATGGAATTGCTTCACCATAGCTACAGTTGATGATCAAATCTAATCCTCTGAAAGGAAATCCGAAGTTTAATTAGATCTCAAGGAAAACTCATATGAAACGTACAATTTCATCACAAATGGACAAAAATCAGGAAGAAACCGAAGGAATTTGGCATGCCTGATCAGGTTTGATTAGACTCGAGAACCATTCATTCCTGCCTAAGTCGAAGTTTACATATCCACAACAAATCATTTCAGCTCCAAGCTGAAATTACACATGTTTCAGCCTACAGTTGAACTGTGACTGTTCCATAATTTAGCAAAATCACGCACTCCTCCCAAAGGCAGTTCAGCTAAGGCCATTGAGTTAATACAGGAGTAATTTACAGAAGCCAGGTCCATAGAAAACAAACTAAAATCAGAAAAGAAAGAATCCTCCTACAGATTATGAACTAAGTCTGTCAGACAGATTCACTAGGCACAAAGGCTGGAGTCTGCTTGCTTGTCAACCATCTGCACATCATCAGCTTCTTCGCATTCTTCGGAACTGCTCCATCTACTAATGTTTTGACCTCCAGTTGCTCTCGAAGTCAAGTCTTCTTCATCACTTGTGGAGGCACTGGAATTTTCATTTTTTCTATCAGTAAATGATACACCAGATTCCATCTTAGTTCCCATACAACTTCCAGGACTTCCATTCTCCCTTCCTACGTCACCAACGGTTTGGTCCAAGACAATACTTGTGGCATTTCCTTTCCCATTCAACTGCCTCAAGAAGCATTCTTGAATCTCACTTAATGACTCAACTTCATCATCATCTTCGCTACCAGAGTTGTAGCGTGGATGTTCATCATAATCTGAAGGCTCCTGCCTCAGCTCACAACTTGTATCCATCTCATGCTGGCTGTCGAAGTCCTCATCAGTTTGCCCATCAGATGAACCGGATGACATTGGTGAATATCCTCCCGTAGCAGTCTCTTCACGTTCTCTGAGTGTTTTCACGATCAAGGTTTTCAGCAAGTTCATCACTTGAACAGCATGCATTAGCGCTGTCAATGGATCAGACATCTGCTTCACGGGGAGAGAACTGTTTAATTTTTATAGAAAGACTATATAAAGCAGTGGCTGAAACATGAACATGGATAAATTAATGGCACCAATTGACCATATATACCTGAGTCATGTTAGGAGCAAAGACCATTGCAATGTTTCTAGCATTCATTTTGTTGAAATCTTCTTCCTGAACAACATCAGCCATAAGATCAACAGCCCAACTCAGTAACGCAGCTTCAGTTGGCTTTAGCTGCTTCACAAGCCCAACAGATTCTTCTTCTGTGTTGCATTGGAGAACTTCTTCAGGAGATAGTCCGTCAAGGACTCCTGACGGAAGCTCTCTGAACCAGGCCTTTATAAGGCCCGCCAAACAATGGACATCAATACTATCAGGCACAATGCCCCTGTTTAGTTGGACCCTTACGTGCTCCTCCTGGCCATTCTCTGGGTTTATCCGGAAAATGCCTTCGGCCTGTAAAGCAGCCAAAGGAAGGGGTGAAGTCAAGTGTAGATACTCTCAATCTTGCTACACAGAAATAATTGATATTAGAATTATCCTCAAATAATTACCTTCAAACCCCCTTGAGAGTACAGCCTCTCCTGCATTAGCAAGAGAATTGTAGGGACGCTATTCGCTCTCGAGTCATAAGAACACTGCATTGATTCCGCTGAGACGCCAAATACACTAGCACTAACGAAGTTTAAGTGCATCAGTTAAAATCACTTAGAAAAAATCAAGAATTTGTGAACTCGGACAAGTTTATCAGCCTAATCAAGTGAAAAGATCTGAACAGAAAAAACAAAATTTAATCCACTTTCTTTTCCCGTCAAAACAACTGATAAAGATTTGCAAACAATGAGTCAATGGTCAGTAACCACTTAGGAGCTGGCCAAGTTCATCTAACTTCTCTAGTTCAGAAATTTTGTGATGAAGTTTCAGTTTCTCATTCCGGAGTGGCGAGAAGTAAATGCATGGGGAATACTTAGCCCAAAAGTCGTTTTCATCCTCTCTCTCTCTCTCTCTCTCTCTCTCTCTCTCCCTCCCTCCCCCCTTTCCCCCAGGGATGGAGCAAAGGACTAAAAGTCAAACCCACTGCAAAGCCCTCTTGTTTTGGTAAGCTAAGGCTCAAGCAACTTCATTTCCGATGAACACGAGAACGAAAACAAAGGCAGCTTCCTTCTTCCTCAGATCTAACATCTCCTGTCTAAAAGGTCAAAACTTTATGATTCTGGATCACCCCCAGCTCAAATCTCGTCAACTAAAAGCAATCCCAGACACCCGAATGCATCAACAACCCAAGTAGAAGACAAAGAAAGCAAAAAAAACGAAAAGGAGAGGCGACGTGTATACCTAGCACTCGGAACTCGACAAGGGACTTCGACCTCGAACTCCACAGGCAAACCCAAAAACCCATTGAACCGATCAAACGTAACGTGGGTTATGTGTTGAACGTTCGTAGGCCACCCAATCTCCATCTGCTGGACGGTAGAAATCACGTCTTCTTGTTCCTCAATCCGACAAGACACAAGCGATTTCCTTATAGCAGCCAAAAGCATCGTTACCATGGATATTTGGGTCTGTTCCTCCTCACTCTCCTTCGCCACCTTGAACCCTTTACCGCCGCCTCCGCAGCCACCTCCCTTTGTCACCATTACAAGACCAGTCATTTGTTGACCCTTTTGTGACTTCTCCCTCTTCAAAGCACAGATTTTTGTTTCACAATACTCTCAGGTGGAGAGGTTAGCTGAAAGAGATTTATGGTACTGTGAAGTTGTGTGTGTATATGGCTGGCATTGACTAGAAAGATTTTTTCAAGTTTTAATTGAAGCTCTCTTCCGACCTGGAGTTCGAACGGCCACCCGTTTTAAATTTTGGTCAGAACTTTTTCCGCTTCAGATATTTCTTTATTTACCAAAATGCCATTGACCATATTTTAAATCAACACCCTACTATCCATTATTGGGTAGTGGTGAATGAGGAAGGTTACAAAACTAAGGGGGCGTTTGGTTAATAGAAGATAATAAAAATGAAAATGTCAATGAATATAGGGAGAAATGAGAATGAATATAATCATTATAATTATAATGGTTGGTTAAGATAAAGGGATGATTACCATTACCTTTGATGATTGTTGGTTTGTTAAAAATTTTGAGAAATAAAATTTTGTTTTATATAAAATTTTAAATACAATTTAATTAATTATATTTTATGCACCCTATTTATAACGACAGAATGTTCAAAATCAAGTATATTGTAGCATTTTTCCCATAATTTCAAAATTTGAAGATTATTTTAAAAATTCTATTTGTATTTGTTACCCTTAAATTAATATTATTTGGTAAGTTTGTAATTTATTATGATTGTTTAAATTACTATGATAAACTGTAAATTTAATAATAATAATCACATTCGTAAGACCCTTAATGAGTAGTCTAATTAAAGGCATGCATAAAGCCCTTGTATAAGGAGAATAAATCAATAATTCTCGTTCTTCTCAATTACCAGGGGAATGGAGGGTTGCCAAAAAGTGGGTAATGAAAATGTTACCCCTTCAATGATAGTTTGATGCCAAATACAAGTTTTCATTCTATTCCTATACATTTTTTTTCTATTACCCCCAAACAAGCATACCCTAAATTACTCCTACTGTAGTTGTTATTATGAATGTGGGTCGTTCAGAACCAATCTCTTTATTAAATAAAAATAATGCTGCATATTATTAAATATTTTTAAATCTCGCATCTAAGTAGGACTTCTATTGCTTCAAAAAAAAAGTAGGACTTATATTATTATGATAGTAGAAATAAATAACATTATATCTTATAAAAATTCATTGAAAAGGTATTTTATTTATAACATGCATTTGACTACCCGGAGGCTTGGAGTCTCTGGTCTTGCTTGATTATGTTGTTGCGATCGCAAACATTTCAAAGTGATTAGACTTGTTTTCTTTAAATCATTTCAGAGCATCGGATCTGTTCTGTGCTACAAGACCATGCATCCAGGCAAGTAGGAAAGACACGTACTTCAGTTGCTGTAAAAAGGCAAATTCCAAAGACCGTTGGGGCGTGTCTCAAATCAAGGCTTTGAAACTTCCAATGACCCCTTTTGAGGCCGCCTTTGGCGTGATTGCAGCCGTTGTGTCAAACAACGTCACTTGCGGCCAAAACCTTTATAGTAACACATACACGAAAGACCACATTGGATTCCTTTGCTGTTCCATCTTGATGTTCTTCTGTTGGTTTGATCATTATTAACTGTTTGTAACATATGTTTGTCTCTGTTATTAGAAGAAGGGGCAATCTCGTCATTATAGGATAGACAGAGATTCCAAAAAACAAGGAAGAAGGAGCGGAGCAGATTGAGTCTGCGTTGGGTGCCGTACTTGATCGCAACCATTAACTTAATTGAACAAAGATACGGATGGGTCCCCTGTTCTCTCTCTGCCTCCTGTCCCGTCTATTTGAATTTCAAACTCACACTCCCACCAACCAATTACCAATGACTCCAAAGTCCAAACTCCAAACATGTGATTTGACGTTGTCTTCTTATTCTTACCCTTTTTTATTTTCTGTTCGAGCTTTACTTTCGTGACTTCTTGTGTTTTCGCTAAAAAGTTGTTTTGAGTCTCAACATTCACGTTGAAATTTATAAGGCTAAAAGCATATTATTTATTTTATATCATTTAAGAATTACGTTATTATTGATATAGTCTTGATATTTACATTAAAATTTAGATCACAAAATATGTATTTTCAATCCTAATCTTTACACTAAAATAAATATTAAAATTTAATATTTTGGAGCATTCATAAATAATTTTAGCATTTAAATACTTTCTAACTTTGATGTTTTAAGCAACGATATAAAAATCAGACGAGACCGGCCACTTCAACTAGGTTAAGTACAAATCAAACTAATTTTTGATTTGATTCTTACTTTTGACTATTATAACTAATTTTTTCTAGCCCTGTCAGTCAGGTTTTTTAATGGCCCACGCCCTCAACATCATCAATAAAGGGTTTCAAATCTCTCGGCAAGAAAAGTCTCATTAACTTAGGCTAAAGGGAGAACTTTCTGCCAACTGACTGTCATCGACATCATTCGGCCGACACTAAGACCCAAAATCTTGAAACCCGCTCGGCCTCGACATCATTCGACCGATACCAAGACCCAAAATCTTAGAACCCACTCGACCTCGACATCATTCGACCGACACCAAGACCCAAAATCTTAGAACCCGCTCGGCCTCGACATCATTCGACCGACACCAAGACCCAAAATCTTGGAACGCGCTTGACCCCGACATCATTCGGCCGATACCAAGACCCAAAATCTTGGAACCCGCTCAGCCTCGACATCATTCGGTCGATACCAAGATCCAAAATCTTGGAACCCGCTCGGCCTCGACATCATTCGGCTGATACCAAGACCCAAAATCTTGGAACCCGCTCGGCCTCGACATCGTTCGGTCAGGTTGCCAAGACGAGATCCTTGGAACCAGGCGATGCCAAGAAAATAATCTTGGATCGCTCGGCCTCGACACCGCTCGGCCAGGTTGCCAAGACGAGATCCCTATAACCAGGCGATGCTAAGAAAATAATCTTAGATAGCTCGGCCCCAGCATCGTTTTGCCAGGTTCTCCTGAATCGGTCAACCAGGGCTCTCTCAAAACCTTACGATCGATCAACGAGTATAGAACGCACTCGTTCGCTGCCTATCATTTGTAAAGACAGTCCCGTATACGACGCTAATGACAGTCTAAGCTTAATTCATAAAATAAACAAGACAATGGAGGACTTTCAAACGGAGCTCCCCCTCCATTTTTGCTCTTGAATTGGCCTTGAGCACCTCCTCCCTCAGCGCTCGGCATTCATTCTCTAGTCGAAAGGTCACGCATGACCACGTATGACAATGCATGACAGCTGCGCGACAGTTAAAAAGGCTCCTTATTTCAAATTTTGAAAGCCTTCCAGAGGATACGTACCGTCATGTAATGATTACGCCTAGTGCTGTGACTAGACATCGATGCCCGATCGATCGTTCTGTCCTAGCGGGAGCTATTGCACATTAGGCATTGGCCTCCGATCGATCGGCCTTTTCGCTAGTCGTCATGAATACGAGCCGCACAATCCTAAAATACTCCTTCGACCCTTCACCTTGATCAGACCCAAGGAGTAGGGGGAGCTTATGGTTGGGTCGGTCTTGCTAGGCCTAGGCACAGACCCGAAATGACATGTGGGCCGGTCGGCCCATTCATTAATGGTGACCTAAACCTAGCAAGTATTGCTTATGTAAGGTACTACTCTATGGTGACACAGGTACAACTACAGAACCCTCATACTCTCTCAATTCTTAGCCATCAAAACCCTCACAAAAGACTGACTTGAGTGTCGGAGGGGCCTACCGAGAATTAACCCCCGGCGTGCCTTTATTTGTTTTGCAGGTATTCTTTAGCCAAAGTTATTCAGATTCATGGATCTAAACAATGGCGTCCAGCCCCATTAAAATCAGACAGAACCAATAGATAAGCTTTATTTTAGTTCGCTTGTTTAATTGTTTCGTACTTTGTTATTGCTTATGCTCTTGTACACGCAACTTGTGGGTACCTTTTTCCTGGCACTGTCAGTCAGGTTTCTTAATGGCCCACGCCCTCATCATCATCAATAAAGGGTTTCAAATCTCTCGGCAAGAAAAGTCTCATTAACTTAGGCT
>JANZXV010000009.1:14749023-14764961 GCA_027576455.1 Erythroxylum roigii
ATTATTATCAGTGATAAAAATACAACTATATTAATATTAACAACCAAACAGGTTTTTGTTTGTATTTGAAAGAAAAATAGAAACAAAAAAACTGAAAACGGAAACCGAAAACCGAAAACTACAACAGAAAAATAGAAGTAGAACCAAACGGCCCCTAAATTTCTAAAAATCCAACCAAACAAGTATTAGACGAGTTATTGTACTTGCGAATTGCGATATACTTGTTATATATTTATTTAATATGGACAAATAGATAACTATTTTACTTATTCTGATTATTAAAATGTTTTTTAAAAAAAGTAAAACAGTTTAATTTTTAATAAAATAATAATAATAATTTGGCACAAGCAACGTATATTTCTAATGTAATCCTTTTTAGTTATGTAAAGTGGAAAATGGAAATTCCAATCCAACTGGTACGCCAACTTCACAAGCAAGACCAGATTCCTTTCCTTTAGAATGTTGTAGAAGAAGTATATATGACGTGGGAAAGATGACTGTTTCACTGTTCTGTCTTCTTCTTACTCTTCCTTTAAAACCTTAGAAGTCTCAATTCTCTCCCAATTTCCTCTCTACATTAAACCCTAATTAAGTTCATCCATAATCCACAAGATGTTGATCCGAATTCGTAGCAGAGACGGCCTCGAGCGAATCTCGGTCGACAACCCCAACGTTACAGTATCGCAGCTCAAAACCCTAATTCAGAACCACCTTCAAATCCCAATCCACAATCAAACCCTATCCACAAACCAAAACCTCCTCCTCGCTAAATCTCCATCCGACCTACTCCGGTTCACCGACATGTCGGACCCCAACGCCCTTCTCTCCGCCCTTAATGTGGGGCACGGCTCCATCATCTTCCTGTCGTACGATGGCGAGCGAACCATCGCCGGACCTGCCGTCACTCCTGCCGGTTCTTTCGGCCGGAAGATGACCGTAGACGATCTGATCGCCAAACAGATGCGAGTCTCACGACAAGAGACTCCGCATTGCGAGTCGGTGTCGTTTGATCGCGATTGCGCTAACGTGTTTCAGCATTACGTTAATGAAAACCTAGCTTTTGCGGTTAAAAGAGGTGGGTTTATGTACGGAACTTTGTCTGATGAAGGTAAAGTGGAAGTGAATTTCATATACGAACCGCCCCAACAGGGTTTAGAGGAAAATTTGATGCTTTTGAGAGACCCCGATGAGGAAAAATTGGTGGATGCGATTGCTAGTGGTTTGGGGATGAGGAGGGTAGGGTTTATATTCACACAGACGATAATGCAGGACAAGAAGGATTACACCTTGTCCAACAGGGAGGTTCTGCAAGCTGCAGAGCTTCACGCGGAAAGCGAATTGAAGGAGTGGGTTACTGCTGTTGTGAAGCTACAGGTGAATGAGGATGGTGGGGCTGATGTACACTTTGAGGCTTTTCAGATGAGTGATATGTGCATAAGGTTGTTTAGAGAAGGGTGGTTTGAGACTGAGATTGGGGAGGATGACGATCCAAAGTTGTCTAAGATGAAGAAGGATGTTGTTGTTGGTGTGAAGGATGTTAGGGAGGTCGATAATGATTTTTTCTTGGTTGTGGTTAAGATATTAGATCACGAGGTGCGTTTTAACCAACTTCTATTTTTTTTTTTTTTTGCTTGTGGAGTTCATGTTTCCTGATGAGATTCTTGATCTTGGTGCTTTCTTACTTGGTTATTTGTTGTGCTTGATTAATTTAAGTTGTATTTCAGCTAGGTTTCACTCTTAGTAATCATATTTTGATGGGCAACTGGACCTTTTGGCTAAAGAAAATATGTGTGATTGTGGCCTTAGGACAATGATCAAATGGATAGAATTTGCTAAATCAGCAACTCAAACTTTGTGTTTCTTACTTTCATTGAGATATCACTAGAAAGTGTTTATATCTTGGTTATATTAAAAGAAAGAGTATAAACTTACTGGTTATAGAAAAAAATGGAAGGGAAAATCAGATGTAATTATTCTCAAGCTGTTAGAGGATAAGCATGATTGGTTTATTGTAATTATTGTTTATTTGAATCTGCTGCTGCATATATCAGGTTCTGCATGCCATGTTGTGATCTTAGGTAAAGTTAAGAGTTAAATATGTTAGGAATGAGTTGACTATTGTCTAGCCTTCTTCCTTGAGATTTGATTGTAACTTTCTTAATCTAAGATGCATCTGATTAGTTGCTTAGGTTAAATGATGGTATTGGGTAGACTGATGTTGCATGGATTTAATATACAACAATTTACACAATTTTCTTGGACATTTTGGAGGCTAACTAGGACACATCACCTTTTCTTATCTGGACTATTTTCAAAACTCATACTTTGTTCTCCCATGTGTTTATTTTGAAGGCTTTCCTTTTCTGTTTAACTTGTACCAATTCTTTGGTAATTTTGGGAAGAAGAGGCAGTGAAAGATGAATGGATGTTGAGATAAAAGATGGTTAAAGGAAACGATGTTCCTCATTTATCCTTATCATCTAACCTTACGGTAAGCATGTAGGTTCTATTATTTAGACCTATTGGTTTCTAGTGATTTTATTACTTGGGAAGAGGAGGTTCCTCATTTATCCGTATCATCTAACCTTACAGTAAGCATGTAGGTTCTATTATTTAGACCTATTGGTTTCTAGTGATTTTATTACTTGGAAAGAGGAGGTTGGGAAGATGAATGATATTGGGGATCAAAGATGTTGAGAGGGTGATTACCCGTTCTTTCTTGGGCTGCTTTTCATTAGTTAAGAAGAAGGAACAAGAAAAAGAAAAAGAGTTCATTTATCTTATATTATATGAGCACTGGCCTTTTCTTTTGGGTGCATTTATTTGATTGTTTCCCTTATTGGCGGGGGGCATTTATTTGATGGTTTATCTTATTGGCATTGTGCTCTGCAAAATGTTCAATGGCAAGCATTAATTGTTTAGTCTAATATGCAGGGTCTTGAGTACTTAATGGCCTCACTGTGTCTTATTTGCTACAGGGTCCTCTTTCGTCATCCTTTCCTGTTGAGAACAGGGCCACTGAAGTAACAATGAGGGCACTGAAGAATCAACTTGACCGGATGAAGAATCTTCCATTTGTGAAGAGAATTTCTGATTTCCATTTCCTCCTCTTTATGGCAAGGTTTCTAGACCTCAGTTCTGATGTTCCTATATTGGCAGAGTGTGTACGGACACAGACGCCAATACCAGAAGGCTACCAAGTACTAATGAATTCCATGGCCAGTATGTCTTGAATGTTCCCTGGTGGCATGTTGATGAACGAAATCTCGTTGCGTTTCAGAATTGGAGTTTGGGCATTCTGTTTACTCCTCATGCCACATACAGTTCAAAAGAGAGGGGTTTTCACTTTGAGCCCTGTTCCCTAGTACGAAACTGTCAATATATATGTATTCAAATTCATGCGGTCATTTGAAGAAGCCGGTGTGGTTTATTTCTTCTTCTGATCGTTTTCTGAATTAGTAAAAACCTTCGTTCTATAGATAAGCGTGAAGGTTGTCTCGTGTCTTTTCTTCGTTGTTGTACAACTATGACTTTATTCTGAAGAATTTTAACAGTAATTTTATAAACATAAAATCAGTTGGAGAAATAAAACTTAATATTAATATAATTATCAATTGTTGTAGTGATGCCAAACGGTTAATGAACACACAAAAGGTTTGATTAGGTGTGGATCATAATTCATAAATAAGCTCTTGGATCGGGGCGGGCACGGGTCATATCACAGATCCAAATATAAGCTTCACCCACCCTCAGTTCTTCTCCCTTCTAGTACTCCGCGACTACGACGAAATAAATAGCTCACATATCTACATTTTTGGCGGGAGTTACTCTTCTCCCATTATCTCCTCCCAATTCAATTTGCAAACCCTAATTCATGGCCGACGCGTCTCATGTAAGTAGTCAATTTCTTGGTTGCCTCGGAGTTTTGCGTGTGAGCCTAATTTTTCTTTCTTTTTTGAGCAGAAGAGGAGTAGGGCGCAGAGTGAGACCGCAAGCAAAGCCAGCGACAGTGGTGCAGAGAACCGTGAGAGAACTAGCGATGCCAGCGATGAGAGCCCTAACCGCAACCAGGTGGACCGCGAAACTTCTGTCGATCAAGAGGTTCGGCCCAGAGCTAAACGGAGTCGTGCTTCGGAAGGAACTTCGGCTTCCGCTCACAAGTCCGACCAGACCTTGATTGGTAACTGACGCATTCTTTGGGTAGTTGAATGATGAACTATGGTTCTCTTTGCAAGACAATGATGGTGGATTTGTTTGTACGCGCTTGTTTAGGGTTTGCAAGATCAGGGTGTGGATTTAAACTTAAAGTTGCGAAAATGACTGAGTTTTGAGCGTTATATTTTAACATACTGAAAATTTGAGAGAAATGATAAAAAGACAAGAAAATAAATAAAAGGACATTGTATCGTATTACCTTTATTTGGGTCAATTGACTATTTTTATACTTTGTGCAGATGTTATTAAAGGTAATGGCAGACAAATTTCTCAGACAGTAAAGCGATGGGTTGAGCGCTATGAAAACGATAAAAAATCTGCAATCGTTGAACTCTTAACAATGCTCTTTGAGGTATATTTTTTTTCTTTGTTTCAACAGATTCTAATGGCCAAAAGAAGTGAAGTTCTAAACCTAAATAAGACCTCAAGATTGGTACCTGTCGAAAGTGAGCCAAATTTTCCATCTAATGCACCTCTCTTTCTAATGAAATGGATATCTTTGCAGGCATGTGGTGCTAAATATTATATCAACAAAGATGTGCTGGATGAGACTGATGTAGATGATGTTGTGGTTGCTCTAGTCAACCTCGCTAGAAGAGTACATTTCTTTCTCTCATACTTTCTGTTCTTGTCTCTTTTTTACGTTTCTTTATGCTTTTTCCAATTAAATTTATAGATGTGGTTACACTACCGCCTCCCTAACTTCATTGACCAAAATTTTTTTCCCACAACGTTAACTTCTCTTTGATCATTAGGGGGAAATTGAAGATTATCAAAACTCAAAGCGGAAGGATTTTAGAAACTTCAAAGATAACATCTTGTCCTTCTGGGACAATCTGGTTGTTGAGTGCCAAAATGGACCACTGTTTGATAAAATCTTGTTTGACAAATGCATGGACTATATAATAGCACTGTCATGGTCAGTACTATTTCTTTTGTTTTTGGGATTTTCAACGTTGCAGTTAAACATGATGAAGCATCTCTCTGTGGCTGAATTTCCTAAATATGATACTGTGCAGTACTCCTCCGAGAGTTTACCGCCAAGTTGCTTCTTTGATGGGTCTACAACTTGTGACATCCTTCATTACCGTTGGTAAAATGCTTGGCACACAACGAGAAACTACTCAGAGGCAGTTAAATGCTGAAAAGAAGAAAAGAACGGAGGGGCCCCGTTTAGAATCACTAAATAAAAGGTTATCAATGACCCACGACAAGATAGTTGTACTAGAGGACATGATGCGCAAAATATTTACTGGGTACTACTCCCTTTCCTAACCTTCCTTGTACTGTGTATGCTTTTTTCATTAGTTCAAACACATGGATTATCTTAGTATTTCTTTTTGAAGGTTATTTGTGCATCGGTACCGAGACATTGATCCCAATATCAGAATGTCATGCATCGAGTCATTGGGAGTGTGGATTTTATCATATCCATCCCTTTTCCTGCAGGACTTATACTTGAAGTATCTTGGATGGACATTGAATGATAAAGTAAGGGATGCTCTGTTATTTACTTCTTTCTTAATTTCTACTCTGTGTGTGAGAGTTCTAACTTGCTTTTCTTCATTCATTGAAATCTAAGAATGCTGGTGTAAGAAAATCATCTGTTCTTGCATTGCAAAATCTTTATGCTGTGGATGACAATGTACCCACTCTTGGTCTATTCACTGAGAGATTCTCCAATCGGATGATTGAGCTTGCTGATGATGTTGATGTCTCAGTTGCTGTATGTGCCATTGGACTTGTAAAACAACTACTCAGGTTACAGCATTTAGCTAACCCTTTTTCACTTTACTCCCTTGATATGCATTTTTGTGTATAGTAATGGATATTGTATTAAAAACCAATCTTCGTTATCTTTTGCAATAGTCATCCAGATTGAAAAATGTTTTTGGTAACAGGCATCAGCTTCTACCTGATGATGACTTGGGTCCTTTGTATGACCTACTTATTGATGAACCAGCAGACATCAGGCGTGCCATTGGAGAATTGGTGTATGATCACTTGATTGCACAAAAATTCAGTAGTTCCCAATCTAGCTCAAGAGGTTTGTTCTTAAATTGCAATTTTGTTAAATTCCATGAACCAGAGCACTTAAACTCGTGGTGATTTTGTTCCAGGCAGTGACAATGATACTTCTGAGGTTCATCTTAGTAGAATGCTTCAAATTTTAAGAGAATTTTCAACAGACCCAATACTGAGTATCTATGTTATTGATGATGTCTGGGAGTACATGAAAGCAATGAAGGTATTATTTTCTTCTCAACTATAGAATGCAACTTGGTCTTTATGGAAAGATCAGAGTGAGAATGGACTCTACCTGACCTCATGGCTAGGATCCTTAGCTGAATGATTCTGTGGGACTTGCACTATTTTTTTACAGTAACTTCTGAAGAACTTTTTTCTACAATAAATTGCTGCATGCATCTATCAAGAAGATATGCAGATAGTTACTGGTTAAATTGCAATTTCTAGTTGCTTTTGAGATGGCAATTTATGCTTTTGTCTGCAGGACTGGAAATGTATTATTTCCATGCTCCTAGATGAGAACCCAATGATTGAGCTTACAGATGATGATGCGACAAATTTAGTGAGGCTTCTGTTTGCATCTGTCAGAAAGGCTGTGGGAGAGAAAATTGTTCCAGCTTCAGACAACCGAAAGCAGTATTACAATAAAGCTCAGAAAGTATGTTTTTTTTTTAAGGCCTTGGCTTATTTTCCTTTAAAAAAAACCTTGTGATCTTTTGAGTTGGTGTTCTTTTTATCAACCATCTTCCTTTATCTAAATTTAGTTGCTGGATAATTATTGTTCTTACAAGAAACATTATTCTGAGACCTGGAATAAATACTATGATGCTTAATGTTAGATAAGCTGTAAAATTGGAAATTTAAGGATCTCTCTTGAGTGCAGCTTATTTTATCTCGAATCTTTATTTATATGTAACATTCTAATATGCTCACCTTTGATTTTCTAACTGTAAGTTTCTAAAGGAAGTCAATGCTATCCTTGCCTCCAATGCCAGGAAATATTTGAAAACAACAGACAGGACATAACAATTGCTATGATGAAGAACTATCCACTGCTTCTACGCAAATTCATGGCTGATAAAGCAAAAATTCCATCACTTGTGGAAATTATTGTGCATATGAACCTAGAACTATATTCCTTGAAAAGACAGGAACAGGTGATTGGTTGACTGCCTGTAAGTGCATGTCTTCATCATCATAAAATGTAGTCTTATATTGATTTTAATTTGTTGGTCATTTCAGAATTTCAAAAATGTCCTTCACCTTATTAAAGAAGCTTTCTTTAAACATGGTGAGAAGGAGGCCCTGAGATCCTGTGTGAAGGCTATTACCTTTTGTTCCAGTGAGAGTCAAGGGGAGCTGAAAGATTTCGCTTCTAACAAGTTGAAAAATCTTGAAGATGAGTTAATTTCAAAGCTTAAATCTTCTATGAAAGAAGCAGAGGTAGTTTCCATTTTTGGTGTTATATTTTTCTATTATAATAAAGTGGAGGAAAAGTAACATGCGTAAATCTGCAGGATGGTGATGAATACTCATTACTTGTAAATTTGAAAAGGTTATATGAGCTTCAGCTATCAAAGTCTGTGCCTACGGAGAACATGTATGAAGATCTTGTGAAGATTCTCCACAGTTTCAGAAGCGTGGACGACGAGGTTAGTAATTTGGTAAACGATTTGGATTTACTACACTATTTTCCATGCATTTACTCAACCTTTTGCACTCTCAGGTTGCTAGTTTTCTGCTTCTCAATATGTACTTGCATGTAGCCTGGTCCCTGCAGGCCATTGTAAACAGTGGAAGTGCCACACAAGCATCCATATCTTCTCTTCTCTTGAAAAGAGATGCCTTGTTTGAGGAACTTGGGTACTTTCTTGAGTCCACTTCTGAAGATAAGGAAGGGAATAAGTGTGGAAATCAGCTGGCTTGCA
Source organism: Erythroxylum roigii (assembly GCA_027576455.1). Lineage (NCBI taxonomy): Eukaryota > Viridiplantae > Streptophyta > Magnoliopsida > Malpighiales > Erythroxylaceae > Erythroxylum > Erythroxylum roigii. Next base: position 14,757,195 of record JANZXV010000009.1, read on the forward strand.
GGGTAAGCATGCTATTTCTCTTTTTTATATGTTTATCAATTGAAGTAAGAAAAAACTTCAAATGCTTTTTGAATTCTGTTATATTTATCAAATGGGAATGGTTTTGTGTGTAGGTTTCAATTATACTTGCCGAAGCTTGGTGTTTGTTCAGAAAGGCCAATTTTTCTTCAACAAAACTGGAAATTTTAGGATCTCAACCAGATGAATCTGTTATTGGAAAATTCTGGAAACTTTGTGAACAGCAACTTAAGATTTCAGGTGACTCAGTACCTTTTACTTTATGACGATTTTATTTTGCCTTAACATGGTTCCATGTCACAACTAGCATGTGGAGCAGCTAATCCTCTCTGCTAACATGGTTTTTAATCTTTAACTTCATTTACATTAAACACATTTACTTTGGTTTCCATTGCGGTCTTATAACTTTTAGTGAATTTGTCACAGATGAAACAGAAGACGAGGACATGAACAAAGAGTACATTGAGGAGACGAACAGAGATGCAGTTATGATAGCTGCTGCAAAGTTAGTTGTTACTGATACAGTTTCCAAGGTGATTATATGTTGTATGTTAGCATGTCATATGTTTGTTACTTATTGTTTCTGTGTCTTTTGATGAATCAATAAGATATAGTTGTAGCTTTCATGCTTTTCTGGACGAAGTTCACTTGAGTTCTTTTATATCCTTCTTTTGATTTGGGTGATGCCGTGATGGGACTGAGGGTATTCAATATTGCACATCGTATGGGCTTTAGTTATGGTGATCTACCCTTTTCTACATTTTTATTAGATTTGGTCTTTAGTTTTATACTTTGCTTACTTGGTCTAATGTGGTTAATGCAGGAGTGTCTTTCTCCAGAAATCATATCTCATTTTGTGATGCATGGGACTAGTGTTGCAGATATTGTCAAGCATCTGATCACTGTCATGAAGAAAAAAGATGATAACATATCCTATATCTTTCTTGAAGCCTTGAAAAGGGTAGGACTTGTACCTTTTGGCAATCAACAATTTTATTTGGGTCAAACTGCTGCTTTTCACATGTTACATTTTAACATTTTATTGCCTCAGCATTGCATGATATCTAGTTTTCTTCATATTTCCTAGAAGTTGATGTATAGTGTACAACAAGGAAAATTTGCTCACAGATTTGCCAGTAGTATCCTTGCTTTGATTTTCCAAGCTTTTAGTTGCCTAACCTAACATTTCAGTTTCATGGTAATAGATTTGCTCAGATTCATCCTTACTTTCATTTTTCAAGCTTTTGGGTGCCTGACCTAACATTTCAGTTTCATGGTAGTAGATTTACCAGTTTTCATCCTTATCGTCATTTTTCAAGCTAGGTGTCTGACTTGACATTTTCAGCTTAATGGTAGTTTTTCTAGCTTATCCTTTAAACAATATCTACACAGTGACTTCTTTCAGAAAATATTCTGGCTATATTGAAGATGCATTCTTCCAACAGTTTCATTTTTTGATGTCTTGAGCTTCTATATAATTTAAAAAAATTTGTTCTTAACTGTGTTTCTGTGGTTGATTCTGTTTCTGTGCACAAACTGATAGATACTTCATTGATTTTTTTTCTTTGTTTATGATTTGAGTAGGCTTATTATCGCTATCTGGCAGATCTTGCCAAAAGTGATGACGAGTCCTATCGTAAGTCATTTCAAGAGTGCAAGGATCTGGCAACTCGACTTTCTGGAATGTATGTGGGAGCTGCTCGGAACAAACATAGATCAGACATATTAAGACTTGTCAAGGATGGTATAGAGTTTGCCTTCACAGATGCTCCAAAACAGTTGTCTTTTCTGGAAGGTGCAGTGCTCCATTTTGTTTCTAAACTTCCGGCACCTGATGCCATGGAAATGTAAGAGCAAATTTCTCTGATAATTCATTTTGCAGCCCCCTCTCTTTTCAAGAGTGAAAGAAGATTCTGTAAAATTAGCAAGAATGGAATTGATATTTTGATTTTGGTCAAAGATGGCACATAAATAATGTATGACTTGGTGTGCTTTTGCTCCTACAAATGCATTATAACTAACACTTGATTATTTTGAGAATAGCCTGAAGGATGTCCAACGCCGGACAGAGAATGTGAACACTGATGAAGATCCCAGTGGCTGGCGACCATACTTCACATTCATTGATACCTTAAGAGAAAAGCATGCAAAGCATGAACGTTTGCCAGGTAAAATTATGCCTAACTCTAGTTTATTTCTAATGCCTTTGTTTAGTGAAGGTTTGTTTAATAGCCACCATACTTATCTTTGTTTTATTTTTACCACGATTTTGATGGCTTTCTCTAGTTGAAAGTGGGTATTTCTGTATTTAGTTTAACTACATGGTTGCTAATCTTTTAATGTCTCTGTGCCTTCTCCTACTCATATCTGTCTTCACATGCATCAGAATACAATTAACAAGCAGGAGTGCATGTGTGTGGTTAAATCTCTTTCCACTCCTTTTGTTTATTAATGACTTTCTGCTTCTAGGAGATTGAGGCGAAAATGTATAAATAACATATTATCTATAGTATCTAAGATTATCTATATAGCTGGAATTGATTGTTTTGACCATTACCTTTCACCGTTATTGACCATTACCTTTCACCATTAAGTAGTGAAGGTGAAAGCTGATCTGTACCAAACAAAATGATAGCTCTTCGGGTCATAAACCCATATTGACTTATGGTAGGAGGAATAGGAGGCAGGAGCAGAACATGGGCCTCAAACCCATGATCACATATTCCAGAAGAAAGAATAAGACAGAGCAGATTGTGAGTGATGAGTCAGCTAACGGTTATACTATGAGTTTGTTAGAATTAGTTGGAGGAGAGAGGAGTGAGTAGCTAATGGGGTAGGGAAGAGAGTATGTAAGGGCAGGGGGTAGTAGAGGAGGGGATCTTTTCATCTTTGTATTATCTCAGCTGTGAGCTTGAGGGGCCATGGTTGGCTGGTAGCATTGGTTCTTGTAGATCCTACGAGGCTATTGCTAAACATTAATAAAATCCTTTACTGTCATCCATTTGCTTATCACAAAACGGATCGAAAAGGGAACCCCTCAGCATTCTATCCCTTTTTTGAGTTTTGCAATTCTGCCACCCAACCAAGAGGCAAGAGCTATAAGTCTCTTGATGTGTTAAAACATTGTTATTGGCAGTTATATGCTATGGCATCTTCCCGGGCAATGCCTGCAGCAATTAGCAGAGATGCAACTTTTACACTTTTTGACAGCGGGTTGCCTTCTAGAATGGACATCCTTGAGATGTCTAAGTATTTATTTCCCTTGAACTACTTATTGGTCAATAAGATATCTAACCAAGAAAGTGAAAATTTCCAATCAAGATGTGTATATTGGAATAGGCGCGTACCGGTGGGTGTTTTTATTCTGATTAGCTTGTTCTGTTGTTCTTTTAAGCTTTATATTATTTCGCTCAAACTTGTTCATTGAGCCCTTTGTGCTCATCTTTCCGATCGTAAACATTCTATTTTAGGTGATACCTCTAAATTTATGGTACAGAAACAATGACAAGTCATTATAAACATTTGCCAAATGGTTAAGTATGGTGTTCGTCATTGGTTGTTACATATCGTAGGATTCTTGCAGCTGAAGATATGTTCAACTGCAATGTTTTATTATTTTGATTTTGGCTTGAACATTTGGCTCAAATAATGTTAGGCATGGATAAAATATTTGTATGAATTTTACAGATGAGAAAGACAGGCCTAGTGTGAGACGCAGGGGCCGCCCAAGGAAGCGTCGTAATATAGAAGGAAAGAGACTCTTTGATGGACATGGTTCAAGTGAAGAAGAGGATTCAATTAGTGCATCTGATCAAGAAGATGCTGAGGATGAAGAGGAGAAACAAGATGATGAGGAAGAAGAGGAAGCTCCATTGATACATTCATTAAGACCATCATCAAGGTTGAGATCGTTGAAAGTTTCAAGAGATGAAAGCAAAGGCCAGGCGAGAGCAGGAGTTTCTGCTTCTAGAAAATAATGTATGAAAATGGTCGTGCAAGTAACTCCGTTCATGTATATGATGATATGCGCCTGAAAAATGGCCTCGGCAGGGACATCGATCTAATAAACACTATTACCATCGAGTTGTGGAGTGTAAATTTTAAGGTGCATAGCTTGCAGTACATCATCTTTGCCTTATGCTTTAGTAACAAAGCATAAGTTTCTGATTGAATAATGTAGAAAAGGCCTTATATTGTTGATCACTCGTCTATGTTATGTCTTCAAGGTCTTATTTAGGCAAATTGAATAAGTAAACGGAGTTGCCGTATTGTTTTAACATCACAATTTTATGAGTTGATAAAAATGGTTATAAGCTAACAACTTACACACGCACGAGAAGTTTGAGGAAAGGAAAGCTTTGTAAAGTTTCCACAGTCGCCACTTCTAAATCCCAATCCCCAAACACTACTTATGTATGATTTCAAAATTCAGTTGGATAAAATTTGATTTGAGAGAATATTTTAGCTTTACTCTGGAATTTACAGACAAAGGTAAAGTTGAATTTCAGATAGAGAATTTGAAAAAGCTGAAAAGCTCAAAAAGGTCTGCAGTTGGACAAGTTTTGAACTTTTGATCCCATCTCAAGTCTGGTTGGGCTTTAATTTCTTAAAAGAATTCTGTTGGGGTCGTTGCCATTCATAAAGGATACTGGCTCGCCGAAAGTTTCCATCAAAGTGGAGCAGCAATTTTGCCGGACAACAATCTTTTCAAGCTTCTCATTGAACCACAGGTGTTTAGAAATGGACTAAAATTTGGTCTAAAGGCCATTAAAACCTTCAAATTACCACAGAAAGCAAGCTCAGATTACACAAAAATGTCAACTTCTCTCTATGACAAGAGAAGACTAAAAAAAAAAAAAGATATACCTTGTAACAAAATTAGAAAGAGGCAATCTTCATCTTCCAGGAACCCTCAACAAAGGAGAAATAATTCCCTGGATCTCTTCCAACGATTGCTGGATCCTAATCTCCTCCTCAACTGAACGTTTAAGGTTTCTAATATGCAACTTCAAAGCTTCGGAAGCTGTAATGTCCCTTGCTCGCATCTCAAGTACCTTCCTTGTCAACCCCATTAACAACCCAGAATGTCTTGGCATAGTCGAGTGTTTCTGCAAGAACCCCAGCAGCAATCCAAGCTCCTCCTCCTCTAAATTAGTTACGCATTTCAATAACTTCCTCCTGGCCACCAATTCCTCCATCACAGCCACAACATTCTCCGGATTCTTCCCACCCAACACCGAGACCAAAGCTTCCTTGTGCCTGAACTTCTTCAACAACTTATCATGCTCTGCCAATTTCACCTTCTTTGGTCTCATTATCAAGTAGTCCCCTTCCCTTGGTTTCTCTCCCTGACCCCTGTGGAAGTACCTGAAATAAGTTGGCCTTAAAACCCGCCTCTGTGGCTCCTCTACACTCACTAGCCCCATTGAATCTGGCAATCCAGCCTTTTCCATATTCTCCTTCATCTTCCTCTTCCCGGCAAAAATGATTCCATTTGATGTACCAATGACCCTTGTTCTGGAATCACCTGCAACTGCAACTGACATAAGTGGAGCAGGAAACTTCATCGAATGAGTCACTTTCATTCTTGCATAATCAAAAACCTTCATGTACCCATCAAGAGCCACACTCAAAATCCTATCCTGAGTTGCATCTAACTCTTCCCCGTCTTTCCTAACTCTGCCCACACAAATTGACGTGACAGTCTTGTTATGACTCTCCATTGTGTACACCAGCCTCCCTCCTCCAAGCAAATCCCATATCTTCACACTGTTCCCTCCAGCAGTGGCCAACATTCCACCAGAGGGCAAGAACGTCACGTCCTCAATTGGTTTCAGGTGATTTAACTCCATTACCCATTTCTTACTATCCACTCTCACATCCCACAACTTCACTGTATGATCATAGGACCCAGTAACAAACATCTCCGGGTTAGACGGAGAACAATCTCCACACCTCACATAATCTTTATGACCCTGTAGGTCAATAATCACACTCTCTCCCGCAACATCCCAGTACTTAACGATTGCATCATCACCACCAGACACCAAATGGAGCTTATCAAGAACAGGGTATTTGACAAACCGAACTGGACGGGTATGTGACCGGAGCCGGCGAAGTGGAGTCCGGGTCTTGACGTCGAAAACTTGGACAAGGCCGGAGATGTCCGAGGCGGCGATGAGGGACCCATCAGAGCGAAAAGAGCAGGAAGAAACGACATCGGAGAAAGAGGATATTGTGGAAGTGGGAGAGAGGGATTGGGAGGATAAAAGAGTGATTGAAGCGGAGTTAGCAGCTGCGAAGAGATGAGAATGTGATTTGGGCGAAAACTGAATGGAAGGGATTGAGGAGACCAGGTTTGGGATTTGGTGGGATTTGAAGGAAGACCAGTACTTTGATTCAGGGGTTTTTGAGGGGGTTTTGGATTTGGGTTTTAGCTTTGGTTTTACAGGAAAGGTTTTGGAGACGATGGCTTCGTGATGGCTGTTGTATTGCTCAGCCATTGTTGATCGCTAAGTAAAGCTCTCTTTTAGGGTTTTTAGCAATGTTGAAAGGGTTTTGTTTGACAAGAAAAGGAGGGGAGGTTTTGACTGTTCTGAGTGGGCCTTAAGGAAATAAAAAGCCTAAACAGCACATCTTTCACAGCTTTGCAGGCTTTCACACTCTCACTCCCAAGGTAATAACATCCATGCATTTCAAGATCACAAATATGCTAACTTTTTTTTTTTTAAAAAAAGAAAGTAATATGATTAAAAACGACGAGAATAAATCTCAAACAACACATCGGGCATATCAACCCAAAGTCGAAACCTGCCATGGCGAATAAAGTTACGCGCTAGCAGGTGGACACACCTATTCTCTTGACGCCGAATCTAAAAAACCTGAATATCCGGCCTAGAAGTAAGAATGGCTTTATAATCGGACACTAGCAAACCAAAAGCATAATTATCCTCACACAAGGAATTAATGGCTAAAAATAAAGGCTGACAATCAGTAAAGACACAACCAGGATTAAGTAAAAAATCGGAAGCGTAAAGTAAACAATGCCGCAACGTAAGGGCCTCCGCCACTGCCGCTTGATTACCACCTTCCTCATAGCCAGAAATGGTTAAAGAAAAGTTGCCTTCTGCATCTTCTATAGCCATACCATAACCCACAAAATTCAAAGCTTCAAAAATAGCACCTTCAACATATGCAAGCCAAAATGCGTTGCGGTGTACTTGGGCCAAACGAACGGGAGCCGCACCAACTTGGACTCGTGCCGCTGCTACCTGCAATGTTGAAGGAGTATGCTGGAAATCCTCCGGCATAAGGGTGGCCGTTTAATTTCATTTTTATTTAGTTGATAATAATTAACATTAAGTAAAATTTTAAAAATAAATTAATGAATAATTATGCTATATTTTTTAAAGATAATAAATTTACTATATTCTATTAGAATAAATAATTAAATAAGGTTAATGCATTTTTCACTATTAAAATTAATGTTATTAAAAATGTACGTACTCTGAGATATTTTCAAGAACTTTTCGGTGAGTTAACTGACAATCTTCAGTAATTATAAGTAAAATTGTGTTTTAATGCTAATGGTGTACAGACGATGAAAGGTAATAACAATTTCAGTTAAAACTAAAATAAGTCACAGTCAGGGACGGAGCCAGACTCAATTCTAAGGGGGGGGGGGGGTCCAATATCTAAATGCAAAAAAATAATACAATTATATAATATTATTAATAAATAATCAAAATG
>JANZXV010000009.1:14813836-14825694 GCA_027576455.1 Erythroxylum roigii
TTTAACTCCATTAAAGCAATTTATTCACTAACAATTTCATTTAAACTTCAAACGCCATTTTAGGCCATACCTTAACATAAACCTCAATAACAAAAGCATTTTTCACCTATCTTTATCTCATCTAACAATTCACATTCTTAATTCTAATTTCCTCATTTCATGTCACTTGACACTTCAAAATTTCATGAAAAGTTCGGGGTCCAACAATTAATGTATATGTAACTATTATGTTAGACACCTCATCATTTGTACCTAACATATTGCCTATATCTGGAGGAGAGGATGGAGATGGGGAGGGTAAGGAGGAAGTTGAGGAGCCACAGAGGGTGTTAGTACTGAACGTGTTGGTTTAGGAGTTGATGCGGAGGTGGATGATGATGATGATGAGCATGACGATGGTTTTATACATGTTCAAATTCCCGATGACCATGAACTAGTTGAAATTGAGTCGACAAATTTTGGTAGTTATATTGGTAGTGATTAATATCTTAGCAAAGAAAAGCCTGGTGAGGCGTTGCAAAGTCCAAGTAGTACTATTAAGCATAATCCATCCAATGCTGAACCGAATTGGAGATTAGGAATGGAGTTTGACCCTGCAAAAGAATTTAGAGAGTTTGTTGTGAATTATGATGTGCGGACAAGCTACAATGTCAAGTTTAAGAAAAGTGAAAGACATAAGATGAGAGTGAGATGTACTGAGGGATGCCCATGGGAGCTGCATTACGTTTGTGATAAGAATGAAGGGCGCTTTAAAGTGGTGACATACAATGATGATCATAGGTGTTTTACAACCAACAAACCAAAATTGGTTTTCGCTAAGTTCCTAATAAGACATTTTAGGGACAGAATACTTGAAAAGCCTAGTATCTTGACGACGAAGATGGTTGAAGAATGTCGAGAAAAGATCAATATATCTGTCAACTCAAGTATGTTTAGAGATGCCAAGAGGAGATTGAGAAAAGAAACGACGAGTGATTATGTGAATGTGTATGTGAAACTACAAGGATACGCTCATGAGTTGAGGAATTGTAATCCTGGATCAACAATTAAGTTAAAGCTAGTTAGAAATCAAGAAATTAGTTTGTTACAGGTACGCAAGTATTAAGTTTTACATGTTATTGGCAATGATAATTAAAACATGTAGTTGTCTATGAATTTTATTCATTAATTCATGCATCTTTGGCTCTTTTCTGAAGCTCAAAAGATTATACATATGCTTTGATGATATGAAAAAAGGATGGAGGCATTTGAGGCCCATCTTTGGTATTGATGGTTGTTTTTTGAAGACTGAATTCTAAGGCCAACTGTTGAGTGAAATTGGGAGGGATGAGAATGGGGGTATGTATCTGTTAGTATAGACAGTTGTCGAGGTAAAGAACACTGATTCGTGCACCTAGTTTATGAGTTTGTTGGCTTCAAACTTGAAGTTGGGTAGTGGTGAAAGACTAACAATAATATCAGATATGCAAAAGGTATTATTTTATTCATTGATTAATGAACATATTATATTGTATCAACTATTTATTAGCTTTATCTATTCTATTTTTATAAGGATTGATTAAAGCAGTGGAAGACACAATACCATATGCCACTCATTGCATGTGTGCACGGCACATACACCATAATTGGCATATGAATTTCAAACGAAAAGATTTGCGAAAACAATTTTGGAATTGTACTTGGTCAACATATGTTGAAGATTTTAACAAGCAGTAGAAAAGATTGGACAAAATCACACTAGATGTGCATCATCATTGCTCTAATATCCGTAGGAGAGATCGTCACGATGTTACCAGTCCTTTGAATCCAAATGCCCAGTTGTCGATAAAAACATGAGTGAAACATTTAATAGATGGATATTATTTGTAATACCCCATATTAGGGGTTATGATATTAAGAAAATTCAGTACATTTTATGATTTACATATGTGAATATTTGCTTATTTGTGCATAAGCATATTGTACATGCATTCATAACATTTTCGGGTATAATTGATTTATAAATGCAATTAAAATTGCGAATTATAGATTATTTGCATTAAAAATTTATTTAGAGAGTGTTATTATTATTTTGAAATTTTTGGTGAATTTTAGAAATTTTCAAAAAAATTTGGTATATTTTGAAATTTTTGGTATATTTTGGATATTTTGACATTTTTGGAGAATTATTCTTGAGTTGAAAATTTATTTGGAGAGTCATCTTATTATTTCGAAATTTTTCGAAATTTTTGGCAAATTTTAGAGAATTTCTAAAAATTTGTGATATTTTGAAAAAAAAAAGAGACAAATGGGAGGGTGACACATGGCCCACATGCATGGGTGCCATGTGTCATTGAATTGTTAATCCTCATTAAAATATTTCTGCAACTATCGGTGGTCTACACCGAAACCACCCACACCAAATCTTCATCAACGAAAATATGTTTTTGGATCTCACATCTATGTTATACTTGACAAAGGAAGCAATTTAGTTCAGCCATTGTTTTGCTTCTCCTTGTCCTTGTCTTCTTCCCCATCCACCGAAACCTATTCTTCACTTTGAAAATTTTTGTTGAATCAAGTAAGTTATGTCTTAAGCTTTACTAAATTTTGTAAAATGATTTTGATGATAGGTTAAGGTCCATATTCGATCAATTTTATTTGGAAACAATATACAAATTGTTGTTCGCTAAAGAAGAAGACGCACAAAGCATAAGCTGAGGCCAACAAGCACACAAACAAGCAGAATTAGGAGACCACAAAAAACATAAAAGACAGATAACAACGAACCTACCATGATGAAATGTCGACCTCCACATATAGACACCCGATGAGCGTGTCAATTGAGTTGCTAGGTGTGTGCCACGGCAATAACAATTAACCACAATAAAATGTCATTTGAGGAAGAACAGGGAAGAAGAGGGAAGTAGCACAAGATGAGGGATTGTGTGGGAAGAAGATGGGAGATTAGGGATTAGGAAATGGAGGATTTTTGTTAGCAAAGAAGATTGGAGACTAGAGATTAGGTGAGAAGAGCATGTTGCGTCTCCATGTCTGTGGATGGTAGATTAGGGATGCATGTCATAGTTGTCCCAAAATGATGCTCTTAAGGGAGAGGGAGACCCACATCCATGCCCAAGTCAACATCGAGTGGGTCCCACTTCCATGGGAAAAAAATTTCACATCAAAAGATGACTGAAGATCCCTTTACGACATCAGTACTTAGAGTTTAATTTGAACATTTTCAAACCTTATGATCTAATTTGAACATTTAATAAACTTAAGGATTCAATTTGAACACTTTGAAATGTTATGGTCTATTTTATATATCCATGAAACATTAGGGGCTAATTAGCCCTTTTGGCCTATATAATAGCCAACTATAAGTAAAAAAATCATTAACATTCCTATTATTTGATACTAAACATTGGCATAACTACTAACCTATCTAATCTCATTTCTAATAATTGCATACCAAAAATATGTTTTAATTTAATTAATATATTCTTACTTATCATCAAATTAGGTGGTGTATAGAAGAGCTTGGTAAATAAAACTTAAAAATTCTTTGTTTCTTCTCTATAATGATAGTTTTTGTATTGCAACAATTTACAGAGGTAATGGCTTACAATCAATTTCTACTATTTTAAAGAGTTTTTAAGCTTTTTAATTTATTGTATATACATATTTCAAAATTATAAAAATTATAATGGTTTGTTGTGAAATTCAACGCCTGAGAGTTAAGCAAGAGCGTCAGTGAACAGATTTGTCGCGTATTGGTTTAATGTTTACTGCATTAACGAACCAAAACCATCAGAAATATGGCTGATTAAAACATGTTTCCTATGACATGTTCAGGAGAGGAGAGGTCTCTGATGATTGAAGGGGTGTTGACGAGATGAATCAAAATTTTGAGGTTTACTACCAATATAGTTCCAGTAGTCTCTTTTTTTTTTTTTTTTGAAATTTTAAAGATATTATAAAGTACCAAAGAAAACATCGATCCCCTCCTGACAGATAGTGGCATTAAGGGTCTGATCAGCCCCAGTAGTCTTTGCTATCTAAAACCTTGATAAGAGCATTAAGCAGAAGAGTATCAAGTTATTTCAACTTACCGGAGTGTTGTAGTGTAGTGTAGTTGTACTGCAATAAGAAAATTTGATACAGGACCAAGGACTGCTAGAAGCCACTTGCAGAATCCTTAGAAAACCCCTTAATTATGAATCCCTAACGTCTCTGCAAATAGCTCCCCTCACCCACAGCCCAATGAAGAGAGCAGCAGAACAAGATCACAGATTCTCAAAATTATCTAATTATCAACTTGTGTACAAGTTTTAACAGTGAACTCTAAAGTGCTAACACGGCCAAACTACTAGATGAGTCTCATACGAGAACCGCTTTTTATTAGTGTGGAACGTAATGCCACGGATTTCCAACGACCAAACCCAGAGCTTAACGCGCTTCTTTTCTACTTTTCCCTTCGTTTTACATTCAAATATTGTTCAAAATAGTAAGCGGAGATTATCCATAATTGACATGAACGAGCCTCTTCGTTATCCAAAAACCAAGTTTTACAAGCCAAACCACCAGTTTCATTACATCTTAACAGCCCACCTAACTATGCAAGTGTACTCGGAACTGGACAGAGAATGCTACATCCTTAGAACTCTTGGGATACAGAACCAATCTCACCCTTCCCTTTCCCAGCTTTCTTAGGCAACAAGGTTTGATGAATGTTTGGCAAGACCCCACCATTCGCGATGGTAACCGTCCCCAAGAGCTTGCTCAACTCCTCGTCGTTTCTTACGGCCAGTTGAATGTGTCTCGGCACAATCCTATTCTTCTTGTTATCTCTCGCAGCATTTCCAGCAAGTTCAAGTACCTTAACAAAAACAAAAACACCATTTGTAAGCTACAGTGATTTCCAATGTTAAGAAAGAAATTGATATTTGAGACTTAGTTCATCAATTAATCAACTGACCTCCGCAGCGAGGTACTCAAGGACGGCGGAGAGGTAAACCGGGGACCCGGATCCGACACGCTGAGCATATCTGCCTTTCTTGAGAAACCTGGCGACCCGACCAACGGGGAACTGGAGACCCGCCTTGTGGGATTTGGAGACCGCTTTGTTCTTAGTTTTGCCTCTTCCTGCGACGGTACTCATGGTGACGATTTACTAAAATCTTACGGAGAACAACCGCTTAACTATTGATATTTGGAATAGCTTTCGCCGTTTCGCTATGATTTTGTTTATATAGGCAAATAGAGGGGTGTTCTGATTGGTTGGTTAGGAGTTGTTGCGGATCGCCAGCGTGGCACTAAAATATTTAAAATTTTGGCGGGAGTCGGAGTGGCTCTAACTATCGCACGGATTGCTAACGTGGGAAGGCATTTTGGTAATATAAAATTTACGAATGGGTAAATTTGTCCTTCTATTTTAATTTTATAAATCTTACATTGCCATATTAAACTATAGTAATGTGAGATCTAAATATTTAAAATTAATTATTAAAATTATTAAGTTAGTATTATTAAATTTTATTTAAATTAATTAATGTAATTAATTGTATTAACTAGTAATTAACTTAGGTAAAAAAATCTAAATCCCTAACTAGTAATTAACTTGACAAGATATTTCTCTATACTAGTTCAGTCTTCCGGGGCACAAATAGGCATTGATGTCCATTCGATGATGAACGTGTAGGGTATGCAGAGGCAGAGCTATAAACGGCAGTGAGGGTGAAGGGCGACGGTGACACTGAAGGGCGACGGTGAAGATAAAAGGATGGAAATTTATGGATTTTAGATTTGGGATTTTTACTTAAGTTGATTAATATGATTAATAATGTTAATTAATTTAAGTTAAATTAGATATAACTCTAATTTAATAATTAATTAAAAATGAAGTTTTATATTGTCAATTAAGTATTAGCTGAAAACAAAAGAGAGCAGAAAAGAGAGAGAGAGAGAGTTAGCTGAAGAATAAGAGGATATAATAGTTATTTATTATTATTATATATACATTACATTTCATTTCATACAACATTCAAACAACATTTTACTATATTACATTATGGACGCTTCCATCTTTCCCAAACAACAATTTTTTAATATTACTTCCATCTACATTCCTTTCTATTATAAATCATTTCATTCCATTAAAAACTTTACATGCGACTAAATATATCATGAGATTCGATTTGGATAATTTTAGAATGACAGGATTTGATATGAATGATGTGAAACATTAAGAATTATATACGTCTCATTAATAATCACCCACTAAACACATAGTTTTAAAGTTCTTTCAGAACCCAGTGGGTTGGCGTAGATGGCGCATACCTTCGTCGCTTAACCAAGAGGTTCCGGGTTTGATCCCTGCTTTTGAGAATGCAGCAAACTCCTGAGCCAGCGGCAGCCCCCGCAAGGGATGTATTAGTACTGCGAAGGAGGATTAGTCACCGACTTCGGCCTAATAAACACCTTTTGGAAGACCAAAAAAAAAAAAAGTTATTTCAGAATAATGAAATATTGTATCAAGCAGGCCCAGTTACACCAGGGCCTCAACTAGTAAACCTAGAGAGGGAAGTATACCAAAATGTACCGTAAGCTATAGTATTGCAATGCCGATGAGTGAGAAGTATTTTAAGTTTATTTGATCGTTTTGTGAGTAATTTATCCAAAATGATTGCAATTACAAATTTCACACATCATTTAACAAATAATAAAAAGAAAGATTAACTGTTGTATGAGATAATAAAACTTAAATTTGATGTGTATGGTTCTCTTGTCACATTAATATATTTGACCATCTTGTCATGTTAATGTGGTGGAGTAATATTACAATTTTTTTTAAATATTTTCAACTTTATTTATATAATCTGATTGTATGGTTTCCATCATTATCTTTATAAAGATTTTGCTTTTATTAAAGTAAGCAACATCTGTGCAATGGCATAAATTAATATTACAAATATCGTGATGAACTTAGTGTCGTATTTAGTTCTAGTACATTGTCATACTGGTCTCGAATAATATTGAATATCATATAATTTTTAAAAATTATAAAATGGTTTTTTAATTTTTATAATTTTTAAATTTTATAAAATATAAAATAATCCTTCAATGTATTGTACTATATAGTTTTTAACTTTATTTAAATCTCTCTAAAAATTCAAAATAATATATATTTGATATAACAACTATCTCTTTATTCTTATTAATATTATTTTTCACATATTTCTCATATAAATGATAATCACAATTAAAATAAGAAAAAATCATTAATTATTGTACAAATATATAACTAAGGATAACACAAGGCACTTAAAATGTTGCAACTGTTTTCATTAAAAGTGAAAACAACATATGGTAAAAATAATATAGGTCCATGAGCATAACAATAAGAGTTTGCAACGAGAAAAACAATAAAGCAGAAGTGAAATTTGAAACAAAAATAATTATAGTTAAAAGTTTTATATTTATATTACATATATAAAATTTAATATATACATCAAATACAAGTAAAATAAAAATAAAAAAACTTTAAATTTCATTCAATGACATATTTATCCAAATCACATTAGTCTCAATTTTCATTTACTATAAGGTCCTCGTTATTAAGAGGAGTCTTATCATTATTATTATTCAAACTTATTACACCAAATGACATACCAATACTTTCATTAAAGTCACTCTCATACATAAAACTTGGTTCCTCGTAAACTTAACTGCTAAAAGATTGATATGATCTAGGTGAATTAGACCTATAGAATTACTTATCTTATTAATAATCTTAGTAAACAAATAAAATTAAATTATTAAGAAATTATGAGAAATTATGAGAAATTACATTCAACTTAATAATGATAATAAGACACTTTTCTCAAAACTTCAATTCATATATAGCAAGTACCAAATTATTTAATTTTTTGTGTTTCAATCTACTTCTTTTTTTGGAATGTGTAAATTAAATATGCCCTGTTTTAATTTCGAAAAAAATGTCTGATTTCTTTCACACTCAGTTACACTCATACATTGACTAAGAATTCGAATTGCAAATCTTTATAATTCTAGAACACCACTTTCAATTTGATTCCACAAGCAAATAAGAGTAATCTTTTAAATAAAATAAAGAAATGATTAATTTTTAAAAAGTAACAAAAGTGAAAATATATACATAGAACAAGTTTATCTATTTGACATATTATAATGGGCATTTCAAAATCACTATGCATATCTTTGTAAACCTTCAATTGTGAGTTAAGGAGATCTTATATTCTCTGACGTGAAACAATTATTGTGACAGTTAATATCTTTTCCTTTTTTGTTGTTGTAAAACCTAGTCCAAAATGGACACTTAGGATCCAGAAGTACCTTAGCAGCAAACAACAAAGAATAAAGTTAGATAGTCTCATCTTTCATTAATGACTGCAAGATAATGCTCACAAAATTGGATAGCAAATTGCCATTGAGATCAAAATTCATAGTCTTCAAACATAATCCTAGAAACTTTCATTCCAATATCAAAATACTGAGATGCAAGTCACTTATTGCTTGTAGATATATTTTTTAGATCCTTCTTCATTCGAAAAAATACTAATGATAAGAAATTAGTTGCAAATCTTGTAATGGCAGGATATTACAAATTTTAACATTATTGAAATCTTTTCTCATCATATTCAAAATTCATGTATTAATACATATGAACTTAGTCAGTTTTCTTGCTTTCTCCTTAGTTTCATTAATAATATGAAAGTATTTAGCATATCATATATTTCTAATATTATGTCAATGCAATATGCATTATAAAGATTCTAGTAGAAAGAATACGACTTATTTTGCAACGTTTTTTCAGCTGTTTTATAAGCAGTATCATTGTTAGTGAAGAACCGACAATGACTTTTGACTCAACGTTATTCATAACTTCATTAAATATCTCTATCAAAGTATCATATTCCTTACAAAGCCATATGCATCAATAGACTTCAAAAACATCGTCCCCGTATAGAATAAACTAAAAATAATAATAATGTACTCGTGTCTTCTGTTTGTCCAACTATCATACATGATAAGTTACTCAAGTCATTCTATTTTCACTCAAGTAACTTTTTATTTCATAAACAGAGTTACTCAGAATATTACCTCTATAGTCATAAATTAAAAGAGCTTTTTATCCTAGTCAATTAAGGTGATAACATCTTTTATATACTGGTAATAATAAGACTGAGCAACATTAAATGACATACTTACATCATACCTCCATTGGCTATTGTTATATCTACATTAAGAGCTGCTTCTTTAGATTGCAATGCATTAGAACTTGAAAGTTGACCTTTAAGAGTTGTTCATGGAGTCAAAAAATTTAAGACACTTGTCTTTTTCTCTTCTTCGCATCAATTGCAACAATCCTTTCTTATTGGGTAAAAAGACTACTTTCAACATTACCACTATCATCCTGACTATTGCAAAAAGTGCTTCTACCACCAATTTTGTGGCTTAGTCTTTGCTTGCTCTCATGTTGATGCTCTACAAGTAAAGTATTCGTCTATTATTTAATGTCATATCACCTTTGATCTTAGTTAAACGTTTATTTAATATCTAGATTCTCTCACCTTTTAAATGTTTATTACAATACAAACAAATATTATAGTTCTTTATACCAAGAATCAATCTAACGTAAGTCCAAACTGGATTAACGAATTTTCCTGAAAAGGTTGAATCATCAGGAGTTCTTAAACTTCCCTTCATTTATCTAGACAACTAAATAAAGACATATGCCAATATTAAATTGCTAACTTCATATCAAAAATAAAGTTTTTGCATATGAAAGACATAAAACATTAGTTTGAACTATAAAATAGAGAAATCTCTCTCTCTCTCTCTCTCTCTCTCTCTATATATATATATGTATATATATATATAATGTTGATATTTAATAGATCAATAAATTGGTTACACTCATTGAAACTTATAGAGTTCAGGGTGTCCACATGTAATGTCATTACTTGGCTATAAAAATTCAAACAGTTGTTCTAAGAAGATTGACTTATATATAGATACTTAAAAATAAAATTTATAAAACTAATGTATTGAAAACATTATTACCATTTATAACATGTTATGACATGTTATGAGTTACGACTCTGACATGTCCAAATAAATTCTTTACTAATGTAGAGGAAACAATTTAAATGTGGACATGTTAAAAATCCAAATGAATAATATAAAGGAAACTAAAAATCTTTATGTACATAAAAGGATGCAACAATTTCTCGCATCCTACATTTTTTTTCCTTTAGCAAACAGACAATTGCACATTACAAAAAAATGACTTTAATTGAAAAAATTAAAAAGAAAAAAATTGGTGTAATCTCATAATTACTAAAACGACATATGTTAAAACTTGAAAGTTGATAGACTAGACTACTTGCAAGCAAATCATCTAAGTATTACAATTTATTATAGAATGATAAAAGTCATTCTAAAATCTCAATAAGCAATTTATTCCATAATAGAAATCATTCTCAAATATCAATCAACAATTCATTCCAAAGTAATAAAAATTATTGTCTCAAAGTCAAAATGTCTAACACTCAACCAAACAACAATTTTCTCTCTAATATCATCATTTTAAAGATTAAAAGTCAAGCCACAAGTCTACGACGCAAGAGCTGTACGAGGTAGTATTGAATGACTGAAAATTGATAGAACAGAGTAGGAACAGATTACTTTGTACAGATAATATGTTCCCAAGAATGAAGAGTGCTAGCAAACCTAGAGAGTGGCAATCTGGTTATTTGCGATATGAGTAGCAATAAAATGACTGGCACAAATCGAAGGTAAATAAAAAAGTATGAAATAAAAATATTTCATTTTAATAGTTTGAAATTCATAAATTTTAAAGAAATTATATCATTTATAAAAGCCTCCCAAATTTTATTTACAAGTTGGGGTTTTAATGTAAAACAAAAAAGGGAAAACATTATTTAAAAAAGCTTTCATATTCTTCAGATCTAATAGGGACAATTTGATAGAAGACACATTCTGAACATGAGACCTCAAATTGTTGTGTTAAATTAAGGAAACAATGTAATATTTAATTCTTAATTTTCTATGTCATATTGGATTGTCAGTCACTCACCGACCTTTGGCCTTTAATACGTGATTATCAATAACCATCCTCTTGTTTCTCTAATCACCAATTCCATACATGTGCATTTTGACTTGATCCCATTATATATCCATCAGTTCCGTGTAATCTTTTTTTAACATTATATTATAAATCATCTTTGAACAAGAACATAGTGGTAGCGTGATGAGTGTACTTTAATCTATGTTTAACTAGCACATGGTCCCCTATTTGTTTGATACTTGTGGATATTATTAAATTTTTGCAAGTTATTGAAAAAGAATATTATATATCCCCATTGACTTTAATTATATAATATTTACTTTTACTACCGACCCCAATTAAATATATGCGATTATGTATATTGCAACCTTCTTGTAACCCAACCCAACCCAACATCATTTTTTAAATATTAAATTTTAAAACCAAAAGATTCATTCTTTCCTAATTGGATTAGTGGCTTGAAATCTTGACCATTAAGATGGTTGAGTGGTTTGATCAAACTAATTTCTCAATGAACATTATTAAGGCATGGTTTTATGTTATAAGACCACAAAAAATAAACTTCATTTTTTGGACTTACTTGATTTTATTTTTAAATTTAATAAAAAATTGTAGTGAATTTTTGGTTTCTGATTTCTTCATGACATAATTTTATTATAATTATAATTATTTATATTTTATTATTAATTTAATATATAGTGTTTAACTCTTTAATATTAACTATTAATAATAAAATAATAATATT
>JANZXV010000009.1:14904432-14917757 GCA_027576455.1 Erythroxylum roigii
CGTTGACTTCGGGTTAGGCCGGGCCGAGCCAGGCTCGAGCCCTTCTGCCATCCCTACAAATTATATTTATCCAGCATAACAAATCATGGCCGCAATGACCAATTCAAGTTAAGCTTGATTTTGGTGTTGCAATTTATACATTTAAAAAAAATTGGATCCCTCAAAAAAAATTGGAATCGAGTTAGCAAAAAACCATAAAATAAATAAATATAAAATTATTTACTAAAATTAATAAGTATAGAAATAAGATTATTTTTGAGGTAACGTATAAAATTTATTAAAATGAATATATATTGAAATCATTATAAATTAATAAAATTGTAATCAATCAAGACAATTCTATCTTAATTATGTTTTTAAAGTTGTTTATCTTTGGAACTTTTACTGAGACAATTCTAAACCTCATATCAAAAGCTGGTTGTCAGCGAAAATTTGATATCTATTACCCTAATTGGAACATTATCCCACGCTTTTTTATACATATTAAGGCCGGTTTGCAATGTTCCAGGTGCGTTAAACTTGTTATCTATAATGATTTTGTATAAATATACGATTCACTTCTAACAATTTCTGAGAGACTATCTATATTTTGAAAAACATACAGCCAAGATATTAGGCAAAGCTTTAAAAAAAATTTAACACTTCAAATTTTATTTTTTTATTAAATAGAATTTTAATTTTAATTTATGATTGGTTACATTCATAATTAGTTAAATATTCTCATTTATATAACATACACCATATTTTATTTACTTTAATACAAAATGAACTTAAGATCATTTAACTTTTATTTTTCTTCTAATTTTTAATTTTTCAAAATGAACACTTCTTTTAGATTTCAATTATAAAAATTCACAAACATCATATATGAATGACAATTAATTGATTCTCCGTTGGACTTATAATAGCCCATTGCCAACATGACGTGAAACGTATTGGCTTTGGGCCTGGGGCAGCCGGAGTTTTATCTATGGGTGGAGAACTAATGAGGCTTTCCGTGATGGGGTGTAACCGCTTGGCCCTCTGATAGGGTGTAATCACTTGACCTTCTGAGAGGTGAGTCCACTTAACCCGTCTGTAGAGTTTTCTCAAATCAAAAAAAAAAAAAAGTAATGACTTTGGCGACCAATCCACTCCCGTAAGCCCAGGCACTGATAAAAACACCACATCCCCACTCACCAAAGACAATCTGCAATCAGATGATGTAACGAAATGACAACGTCAAATGTATTTCAGATTAGATAAGGTTGTCCTGCGACTAGGAAAGGTTAGGCAAGACTCAAGAATGTGTTTCTGACGTTAGTACTCATCAACTTTATGCCAACTGGCAACTGATTTCAGCATTCACCACATTCCAAGTTGTTTGCATTAACGTAAGCATTAAGCAGCACGCAAAGAAAAAACTGCGCGTTAGTTTAGCCTTCGATCGAATATGGTGTCCCGCTCCCATTCCACCTGCCTTTCTTACGCATGTATTTGAAAGAAAGGCAAGATATCAAAAAGGAAATGGCAAATAAGATATAGAAACAGATTTACACATTCAAGCAACTAGACACGAGCTATGGCACAATATGAACTCTGTTTCATATTCCAATTTTTTTCTTTTCCTTTTTTCCTTTTCCCTTACCATGGAAAACCAGACAAATAATGTTATACAACTTGGAAAGTACTCGTTCAGTTGATTTCACCTGTACAGACAGACAGATTAACAGAGTTTCAGGATGGGATGCAAATCTGAGTCCATTCTAGTTTTAATCTTCACATGCTACCCCACAGTTAACTTCTTCTATCTACAAAATGTACATGATTGAGGGAGAGAGAGAGAGAGAGAGAGAGAGAGAGAAGTTGGCATACAACAGCAACACTACTTCATTTTCCACTCAGTGGACATCCTTTTTATGTCGTCCTTTGCTCTAAATCATCACGAATATATATCCAGCGCCCCACACCCTTTTGATGTTGACGAGTGGTGAGTTCCAAAAATTTACAGTTTCATTTGTAATGTTGAAGATCAAGCTGCCAAAAACTCACGCATGCACAAATATTGGTATCAGAAGAATTCCAACAACTAGGTTAAATGGGAAAAATTATTAGCACAAGTATTCATCAGATTTCTACCTTCATCAGAGAAGGGAAACACACCACCAAGAAACTCGTTACTTTCCCCCTCATCTTCAGGTTTTTCTTTCTCACAATAGCTAATGCTGCCGTCCACATCATCAGATATAACCTCAGTCGACTTGCGGCATCCACCAAGGTCCCCTGCCTTACAGTGGCCCTCCCTAAAATAGAGCCCAAGGTTTACAGGGTTCTCTGGTTCCACTGTGGGGACATTGGCATCTCTTCCATAGTTATCAGCCACTAACATTGAGACACCATTATTGCTATGTATGTTCGAGATTGGAGATTCTCCAGGCAAAGTTCTTCCACCAGGTGGCAAGTAGCTGTCTGATCCTGGCAACCCAATCTCGATACAGTTTGCGTTGTCAGCATTCATGTTCTTTGGGTGCTGAAGTCGGGAAGAAAAGAAACTGAATGAATTCTGATTCAAGGTATTTGACTCGACAACCATAACCCCTTTTGTTTCCTGGTAGTGGCCATTCATAGTCTGGCAAGCTGGTAAGTAAGGTTTCTCACAATTTATTTGATCCAAATCAAGCAGATGTTCAATTCTTCTTGATGAACCTATTAATAAACAAATTATAGATTTTAGGAAAGAACAGTACCAGAATAAGGTAGATAAGGATTAAGATGTACTGAGGAACTAACGGAAGGAAACATATGTCATATGGAATAACCAAAGGATGAGCATAATAAGGATGGATAGTATATCTACTGATGACGAGCTGTGCCAAGAACTGTGGAGAAATGGGAGAACAGGTACAAGTTTCTCTTGGTGGTCTTTTTGGGCAAAAGTGACGAGCACAAATGAAATTCAAGCAAAATCAAATAAAGGAACTGACAGAAGTATATCGTAAGTAAACAGAACAAAGTAATTCATAGACAAACGTCTGTCTTACCACACTCTGAACTTTCTGTTGAGCTAAGTGATGCTGGCTGTGAGTGACAAATAATAGTCTCCTGTGTTGGCTTGCCTTCAGCTTGGAACAGCTCCGATGATGAATGAGCACAATTTAGCCCCGAAATGCCTCTAGATATAATACACAAGAAGCAATCAGCAACCGTAACAATAAAAAGACAAGTAAGAATATTGGTTGTCCATGCCAAAACTAAATCGAGCAACCAATTATTCACCAAACTAGCACATGATCACACACAACATCCATTTCGAGGCCATGAAATAAAAGAATTCAATGATGTTATTCGTTCAACAATATATTGAATTAGAGTTTTGTACAACCTGAAGAGGTAGGGAACAAGTTGAGTGAGCAGTAGGAAAACACTTTTATATGTTACTAAAATAAAACAAAATAGAAACTCAAGTGACGACAATTATAATCTGTGGACATCATGAAGCAGCAAATAGCCAAATTTTAGTTTAATAAAATTTTCCAGTAACTTATTAGCAATTCCAGAAATTTATCCTCAATTTCAGTAAAAATAGACCCTATTCATTTCCAAAATTTCACAATAAATAATCTCAGATCACAGCAGTTCAAAAGAAGGCAGTTTTGTCACCTGTCAAGCAAGCCTGTTTTGAGATTATGAAAATGGTCAAAAACTGGCAATAACTGCTTCTGCTTTATTTCAATTTCATGGGCTGGAACCTTTTCAATTTCCGATTCTCCATCACCATCACTGTCAATCCACGGCAAATCCATCACATAGAAACTTATCTAGAACAATGAAGAAAATAAATCACGGTCAAAAAACTAAAGCACATAAATTATATAACTAGTATACATTGCACCTTGAGTAAGTACCTTAGATTTTTGCCATATTGGCAACCTCCCGGAGCTAATCTGTACCTCTGCATTAGATAGATAGCAATGGAATCCATCATGGGACTTTACAGAGCAAGCTTTTCCTGTCTTCTTTTCATTGACATCATAATTGACATCCAGGAATTCTATGCTGAGATTATCTTCACAACCTAAATCATCTTGATTTATTTCAGCTGCTTCATGTCCATTTGTACTGCCAAACATGCATTCCTCTCTTTCTGGCCAATCTGAACTTCTACACACATCCCACCATTGAACAGGTTCAACTTTGACCTTCAGGTCATCCTCTTGAATATGCACATATGAAGATGACCGGACTCTTGAACCTTCAACTGGTTCTGGCCCAACTGAAGGAAGAAGCTCATGTTGAACTACATGACCTGATGGGGTGTAAACTAACAAATACTCTAAAGCTTTGACCCTTGAATTAACATGAAGATTGTTTTGGGATACAGAATTATGAAACATGGCAGCAACTGCTCCAGATGGGACAAAAACCTTGCCTGTAGCACTTCCAGTGGCATTGCCAACAATATTAAGCCATCCAAAACTACTGTACTTTATCCTGCTAACAACTGAAAGTGAAACTGGAGGTGGAGGTGGAGGTGAAGGTGAAGGTGAAGGTGAAGGTGGCAAAGGACAGTGAGTGATTGTGTAAGATGAAGTAGACCACCACGGCAAAGATGGAACTGGAAATAGAGAGGGCTCTTCACCCATTGAATTAAATGACTGGAATCCAGCATCACCACCAAAAGGAGATAATACGAAAACATGGCAGGTTCCTTTAGATGAAACAATACCAATCCACTGACTGTAGTGACTAAAGCATATGTCCTGAATCAGCTATCAGATAAAATAAAAAAAATGTACAAAAGTCAGAATAAAAAATATAGAATGCTAAAGAAGAAAACTGGTAATACATAAATTCCATGCTTACAGCTGATGTTATTCCACGATGCAGTCTATAAAGATGCACATAGGAAGCATCCCAGTCATAGGTTTCAACATTGCGTCCACTCCGTACGCGAGATGGCATAATTCGGAATATATTTATGTTATTCCCGTAAACTGAAGCTGTAACCAAGAGTGTTCCACTGGGGTCAAAACATAGTGCAGATATGGGACTGGTGTGAGCCTTGAATTGGGAAATGACAGCTCGGGACACAAAATCCTTGACAACAACCTACAATCGACCA
Source organism: Erythroxylum roigii (assembly GCA_027576455.1). Taxonomy (NCBI): domain Eukaryota; kingdom Viridiplantae; phylum Streptophyta; class Magnoliopsida; order Malpighiales; family Erythroxylaceae; genus Erythroxylum; species Erythroxylum roigii. Next base: position 14,909,534 of record JANZXV010000009.1, read on the forward strand.
TTTGTTCCAAGCAATAAATCAAGATAGAATGAGAAAAAGATACCAAATTTTGATAGGAGAAGAAGGCCTAAAATGACCAGAAATGCAAAATAACAAATATTTGAGCATTGACATCTTCTTGCTAACATCGCTTCAACAGAAAAAAAATTTAAAAACAACCAGAGACTAACATATATTACCATTTGGCCAAAAGCTTAATTGGAATGATTTTAATTAGGAAACATTAAACTTCTAATCCATATGCCAGACAACATATTTTGGATTTGTTAGAGGATTTCCTGTATTTTTACATCCATTCAACATTGAATTTGTTTTAAAAAAGGGGGCCTTCTGTCCAAAATATGAAATGGAACTGTACGGCCATTGGTATTATTAGATCATTAGAACAAATATAGGCCAAGAAATTGGTTTTTATTTAAAAGGTTAAAATTTTGAGTTGGTCAGAAATTCAATTCAAAGTATGAAGAGTATAAGGCAAACCAATACAGTATTCAATGAATTCATCCAGAACATACAAAACCTTCTTATCATGAGATCCCATCAAAACCTTTGGATGAAGCCACAGGTCCAGCATTTGAATGAAATAAAGTGCTGTCATCAAATTATCACCACTACCATCTATGCTATACAGAATTGTAACTATCAACTTTTAATTATGTCAAATATGTGCCCATATAAGTAAGTAAATAACATGGGACAAAGAAAAAAGGATCGGTAAATAACTCAACCAGCTATAATCAGATTAACATGACGCAGTCTTTTAACGATTTGAAGAGTTAAAAAGAGAAACCTTACCACCCCAGCATTATCCATGTCCGTTCCAGGAAGTCTGCCAACTTTCCAGCCAGAACTTGACGACACCGGGGAATTAGATCCGTCAGGAAGCAATTCTTGACAATATTTTGAAAAAGTTCTGTATCCCATGTCCCCCAGATTAATGATTCCAGCAGCCAACTGCTTACTAGACTCCACTGCGCAACGAGCTACCAGACTGCTGCCACCAGGCGATGTTGATGGACTCACACTTGGAGAAGAAGAAAAGTTTTGTGGACTTAAGCGGCTAGTGTTTGACAGACATGGACCATTTGAGGCATAAGCTAACCACCTAGGACCCACTGTCATTGGACCATAACCTACATTAACTCCAGTTGTTCCTTGCCCAGCCAAATGGGGAACAGGATATGTAAGAACACTGAATTTATTCTCAAGTGTGACAGCATCAATGCAATATATCTGTCATCAAATGTTAAGAATATGAGTATGGAATATATGGTAATTCCATAATCTTCAAATGGATAGACATTAAACTAGAAGATATGTAGCAGTTCTGCATGTAGCAACGTTTTTTAATGCTAAGAAATAAGACTTCTGTCAAACTGATAATCCAAAACAGAAAATTCATCCATTTGAAAATTAAAAATTCAATACAAAGGCAAACAGTAGAAAGTATTTATGAAAGAGAGAGAAATCCATAGTTATATTTGAGTCAATGTGAAATTCAAAGTTCAATAATACCAGCCAGAAAATAAACATTTCATGTAGAAATCAATTTCAAAATAGTGTAGCTCACAAAAAATTGAGCGCACAATTCAACGAAAGTAAAGTATCTGTACAAGCAGTCAATTACTTGAGTCGCCAGACCCACAGCTACAATGTGAGGACTGCATCTAACCAAAAGCACAGCTGAGCGGAATCTTAGTACATGCACATAACAATGTGAGCGAAGAGAGTAAAATCGAACAGAAGTAGGTGAATTAACCATGCTTCCTAACTGAGAGTCCATATTACTATCTCTTCCCAATCCACTTTGATGACTAAGATTTTGGTCAAAGTTTAAGCCATTTGTATCATCCCCTGCAACAACCAATAGTAAAGGATGCAAAGATGTGAATCCTTCATGTCCACCAGACTTATAAGGGAGGGGTTGCATCTGTAAAAATGAAACTGGACCATCACGCTTTGAAACCAATTCCATGAAATTGGATGCATCCTCCACATCAAGCACTTGAAATCCATTCTGATAACCAAGGAGGAGAACATGCTTCCAAACAGACGAACTTAAATCCAGTTTGTCAAACCCAGCCCATGTTACCTGTTCACCAATAAACTCTCAAATCTAGATCCAGATAAACAAAAACTTACAGAACAATGAAAATGCAGAAGCGGATTAAAAACCGCAGAACCTAGAACCCCCATGTTCCACAAATATAAAGGATCATGATTCAGAAAATACATTAGAATCAACAATTTGTTTGCATAGAGGTAGCACTAGCATGTGAATGTTTTCCTAAAAATGAGAACTATAAAAACAGAACAAAATGCTTCCAATTCAAACAGTAGCAGAGGATTACCCCAGTGTCGACTAATTAAGAAGCCTGATTAACAAGCTCTCACTTGAAATAACGTTCTACTATATTAAGGCGCTGGTTCAAACTTCTTAAACCTAAGCAAAACATAACAAGCACTCGAGCAGAGACAATGTCATTTCCAGACCAACATCATTCAAACTAGACAAAAAAGCCCAAAAGGGTGAGCAATTATAAGATTTCCGGACAATCACAGGATAGCACTCGAAACAACGAGTAACTGATGTATAAAATAAATGATAGCATAAGCAAATATTCCCATTCATTCTTTCACCACACAACTCAAGCCTCTGGAAGAAAACTAACCTCACATTATAATCCAACTTCTAGGTAGCTAATTTGAGGCAAACCAAAATTTCAGAAAATGAAAAAAGAAATGACGAAAAAGAACCTGATCTTTACGATCCTCAGTAGAAGTGGAAATGGAAGAAGCAACGGAGGCACTCGCAGAGCGAACCGTGGTGGAAGCATTAGTGGAGACGGTTTTAAGGCAAGAAGATATAATCCTCAGTGAATTCGGCAACAAGCCGTTATTTCTGCTCTTTCCTTTTTTCATTTATCAACCTTCTTCTCCTAAACTCCCATCAACCACAGCTACAGCAACAAGAAGAAAAACGACCGGCCGCGACTTACAACACGAGGCCTCTTCTCCACCCCCGCAACCGCCGACCTCCTGCATAGGCCGCCGAGCATCGCCGATCGCCGTCGACGATCAGATAGAACATCCAATGACACTCGATCGCAGTCCGAAAGAGGCCGAAATCGGAAGTTTCGGTTTCAGTTAGTTTTGAATCGGGAAGAGAGCTGAAGCTTATCTATGGAGCAGCTGTGTGCAGTGGCAGCAGTCTCTTTTTCTGTACTTGGCCCTTTTAATTATCTTTTCTCTGGTTTCCATCCCTCTCTCTCTCTCTGTTTACTTGCTGTAAAATCTTCTGCTCTTTCCTTTTCTCTTGCTTTCTTTTCTCGTCTTTTCATTTTCAATTTGCTATTGGCTGGAACTTGGCAAATAAGTCACTATTTAATATTTTAAATTGTTTTAATCTTATATCAATTTATTATACAATTAAAAATATTTTATGGACATTTTAATATGAGATGAGGGGTGTGGCTCGATGGTTGAGAGCGAGGCTTGATTTCGGTTAAGTCTCAGGTTCGATTCCCTGCTAGCCCCTCTTATAAATAGGGTGTTCAAAAAAAAAAACTTGCATCCTAATTAGTCTCAACTAATATTAGACCATGACAACTCGAAAGGGCAATGAAATGAATTTGAGTCTTCTTGTAATTGGAAATGCTTTTAACACCGAACTAATAATCTAATCATAATATATAGCACAAGATAGTTTGCTAGAATTATAAATTAAATTAAACATAAGGTTGTGAAATGTTGGGATACTAACATGTATGAGTGATAAAAAAAATAACCTCCTTAATTTTCAAATAAAGCTTCTACTTGTAGTATGTTTTGAGAAGTTACAAGTATATAATTTTAGGAATTGAAAAATATTATGTAACATTTGAAAATTAAATTAGAGAAGTTGTAACGATTTTGAATATATATATATATATATATTTGAGTGGCTTAAGCATAAATTTTTTTTATATATTAGATTACATCTTTTTTCCTTGATTTTCTTTTTTTTTGTTGGCTTAGTAATGAGATCACGCTTTATGGACTCCCTTATTTTCATGCATTTTATTTATCTCTATATCTTTTTCTTGTTTTTATGCTAAGATATCCATAGCTTTGCTTGTTAGATAGCCACTCTGGTTGATTTCTTCTTTCGCTAAGAAAATAAGACATATATAAAATTTGTAAATCAAAGAGTAAAAGAAAATAATATGCTCCACTGTTTCCATGTATCAGAGCAAGACCAACAAGATTATTGAATTAATGTGAAGACGAAACATAATGATCCTACTTAACAAATTTTCCATTTTTTCAAGCCTACTAATATGTTATTGAATGGAATATTTCATATCTTTGCTTGCTCGAAGCACTATTCCTCCCAGCAACAATCTAGGAGGTACAAAGCGTACATCGGCAAAGGTGCCACAGATCATCACCATATATCATACGTTCATCTTGAAACCAAAGTTGATTTATGTAGCTGGTGTCACTATCCTCCACCACGCAGACGCTGTCCATTGATACTGGCTGAAAATCTCCGAACGATTCAAATAAGTCAGCATTGGTGCGAGTATAATCTTCAAGTTCAACAAAAGTACTATTTGATAAGATATAGTCTCCGAAGAGCTCTGCTGATGACGTGGTATCCTCATTGTTGACGCTATCGGAATTCGATACTTTTGTAGCCCGAGGAACTGGGAGTTCATTTTGAGTTAAATCGTCGTCTTTAGGCTCCACCATGGATGCTTCCTTCCACTGCAATTTAGCTGCTTGTTCCACATTTCGTTTCAGCCATTTCTTCACATGGGTGTTCCAGAAGTTTTTTATGTCATTATCTGTTCTTCCCGGCAGCTTCTTTGCAATTTTGGACCAGCTAATAAGAGAGAAATACCAGTTATTAACGTCTTTCAGGAGAGCAGAGTGATATCCTACTCAATATATTAAAGCAGCAAGTAATTCGTGTTGTACTATGTTATAATAACAGGAAGTGTTCACGCTAAAGTCACAGTTTACTACATAGTTAACCTTCTTGAAACAAAGGATAAATGGAAAAATGACAACAATTTTTGAAAGGAGCCATTCACATGCACATTGCATGATCATAGTATTATTAGCTGAGTTTGATCTGTGGAATGAATCAGAAACCCTCAGAAAAGAAAAGAAGTTAAGAAAGCCCTAAAGCATCTTAATCTTCTTCAAATTTGATTGCCCTAGAATAATGTTAACATAATCAAATGGCCATATATCTTAATAATTGAAAATTTTCATATAATTTGCTATTTTTCCTTTTCTAAACTAATTAAAATTAATTATTTCCTGTTAAAGCAGTTTCTGTACGAAATTTTTGTTAGATTGAATTTGATCAAGTGGTAATCATTAAAAATATAAAAACAAAGATGTAATTAGACTGCACTGGTCAAAAAGATCAATAAACCTAAACCATCAAAGTCCATGAATTCAACCTGTTCCCCATCGACTTATGCAGCTTGAGTAATGTTTCCACTTCATCTCTACTGAACTTTCCTCGCTTCAGATCTGGATTCAGGTAATTCAGCCAACGCAGCCTACAACTCTTCCCTGATCTTAGTAAACCTGAATGAACAGAACAGCTAGTCAAAAAATAGATAGATATCACATATAGAATTAAATTCTATTTTGTTGTTGATTTGTCTTACCAGCAACTTTTGGCATCTCAGTCCAAATCCAGATTCCGTATCTTTCAATATAAGTTATTAATTTTCGGTCTTCTTCTGGGCTCCAAGTGCCTCTTTTCAAAGGAGGTCTCTGAGAACTAGGAGCCCTGACCATTTTCCCTGCCACCTAACCTTGCCCGTTCGGCTTTGATTTTTAGTACACTCCCAGAAGCAAAACTATACATACAATATATATATATTCATTTAAAATGACCTCAAATAAATTATTTAGAATGACCTCAACATCTATATATAAAGACCCCAACATTTATTTATTAGTGGTAGGTCGCAAGTTCATTTGAAACTTCGTGCACCCTCGGCATCGAAATAAAGGAAAAATAAGAAAGCAAAGAAAAGAAGTCAAACCACGAGGGTATACATACCAGCCTACTTTCTGGAATTTTATGTGTCCATATAATAGCATTTCTTTTATACACTCATACACAGATAATGTATATGGTGATTGTAGATAATCGATGATTAATTAAGGTCTTAATCTAACCTCGGTGGATGTTAGAGTATCCCATATTGACTAAACATGAAAATGTTAAAGAGTTTATAAGTGGTAAGGGTCAACTATCCAAATGATTAGTTCTAGTTATTTTGACAATGGTTGACCAAGCTTAATTCTTGTTAGTGAACTCTATTCTTTGCCTATATTAAAAATTTTAATATAGTATCAAAGTATGTTTGGTCTGGATTATTAATTTCCCAGTTGTCCGTCTGGATGTTCAGTTTCAGTAACCCAGTCCAGTTATCAATGCATTTATTTCAAGTAACAATTGGACGTCTAGTCCCAATTGCACTTGAGTGGGAGTGTTAGAGTGTACCGTATTGACTAAATATGAAAATGTTAAAGGTTTTATGAGTGATAAGGGTTAACTATCCAAATGATTAGTTCTAGTTATTCTGACAATGATTGATCTAAGCTCAATTCTTGTTAGTGAACTCTACACTCTATCCGTATTAAAAATTCTAGTAGTGCCACTTGAGGGGGAGTGTTAGAGTATCTCATATTGACTAAACATGAAAATGTTAAAGGGTTTATGAGTGGTAAGGGTTAACTGTCCAAATGACTGGTTCTGGTCATTTTAACAATAGTTGACCTAAGCTCAATTCTTGTTAGTGAACTCTACGCTCTACCCATATTAAAAATTATAATAGTGCATGCATGGTTAATAATCTTAGTGACGATTGATAATACTTTGACAATGACAGATGGGCTTTCATCAACAAACGCTCCCCAACTAATTTATAGTGCAGTTCGTTAGGCATTGAGAATTTTCACAAAAAAGGAAAAAACATCTTTTCAACAATATGTTATGGTTAATGCAGATAAGAAACTAAGAATGCTTCTCTATCCACTAGTTTTAAATTCTGATAGGGATAAAGAGGACGAGGTTCTTATATTTGATTGATGTTACCTGTTATAACATTTGTGAATTAGCAAAAGTTTCTTTTCATATCGTAACATTTTATGTTAAGTTCAGCTAACGATTAATAATTATGCTCATAGTTTTCAACAGGGTAGAGTCTATAATATATAGCTAAACTAAATCACAAACCTTTATTTTTTTTCTTTTGCTAAACCATAAAATGTCTGTACGTAGTTAATGATCATAAGCAAACAATAATGAAGTATAGGCATAAATTTATGTGATGAAATGGTGATCTCATTTCCATTAATTAACACCAGAAAACTAATTGATTAGTTTTAGGTTCAAACTGGTAAAAAAAATTTTGTGTCAGTAATCATAATTGTTGAGAAGAAATCCCTTGGATCAACAAACCTTCGTCAGTAAGTTATGTAGAGAAATAAATGGATAAAGCAATCACACAAGTGCACATAATATTTTACGTGGTTCGGCTCAAATCTTGCCTATGTCCACGGACTCGAAACAATCAAAGGTATTTCACTATGAGAAAATAACAGGAGATTACAAAGTGTCACTCTAGAATTTTCTTTCTACCCAGTGATTCCCAAATGTAACTATTACAATTACGGAGCTCTCAAAAGTGTTTCCCACACTCTTTCTCTCTTCTACTTTCGGTGCTCAAAAGATGCAGAGGATGCATCTATTCATAATGCTAAGAAAATAGGCTAACCATATGGCTTATTTTCAAGCACATCTACATGTAGCCCACAAGACTTGTCCAAATTTGATCACAATTTTTAACTAGCAATATTTGACCTTCTTTGTATTCATGAATGGTGAGCTACGTGAATAGACTTCTAGCCACCAAGGATTCACATGCCACTTTCGAATAATTCAAGACATCCTTTTAACAAATCTCCACCTTCGCTTGAAGTTTCCCAGATAGAAAATTTTCTCCAATCGACTCTGCCATCTGCTCTTAGATCTTACAAATGCCAACCAAGTCCAAGCAATGCTTGAACTTGACTTCGGGAATTGGTTTTGTCATCATGTCAGCAGGATTATCAGTGGTACTGATCTTCTTCACTGATATACTACCTTGAGATATAATTTCTCGAATGAAATGATACCTGACATCGATGTGTTTGGTCCTCTCATGGT
>JANZXV010000009.1:14940411-14953215 GCA_027576455.1 Erythroxylum roigii
TAATAAATGTGTTTTACACTTATTAATTTCTTTAATTAATTTCTAAATGATTATATTATTTTAGTCAATGAATTTTTTATTAATAGTTTAATACATCGATCAATAACTTTGAAACATATAAATTACTATTTGAAGTAGAAGTATTGAGTGTTATGCATTAGTTGTCACTTATAATAGCAATGTTCAAGATTAATGTTTAATAACATAGAATTAAAGTAGTTTTTTTCCTTTTTTTCTTTTTTTCACTCAAGAATTAATATAGTAAATACTAGTGAATTTATTATTATTAATATTCTCTTAAATTATATTTAAATATATGATAGTTTTTTAGATGTTTTAGGTTCAGGTTTAAACCTAAACCTATAAATTAAGTTCGGTTCGGTTAACTGCTATAGGTGCGGTTTAGGTTCGGTTAACCTAAAACCGCAAGTTAGAAACCTGAACCTGAACCTGAACCATGAACCTGATTTTTCAAGTTCGGTTAACCTTATTTATAGGTTCAGTTCATGCGGTTCAGGTTCAGTTCACAAGTTCGCTGGTTTTTTTTAGCATCCCTAATCAACACCCAACCAAAACCTTCACCAAGTCACTCATGTGTGTGTGGTATAGAAGCAAGATAACGCACATGGAAAATTTTAGACAAGAAAAATCACCCACACAGTAACACTCGTTCAGCTATCTCATTATATTCGCAACACACAACAACTTGATTTTTTCCATATATAATCAATCAACCAATACCAAGACACCACCACAAATTCCCTCACGCAAGCCTCCTTCAATGCAGTAAAATATTCAGATCAAAACTACACATTTTTCCTCTTCCATTCACCATCAAAACTCACCAGAAAAGCCTCACCAAAACACTCACATATTTTTTTGCAAAGCAAAGAAAACACCTAGTGATCCACGCAATAAGATCAACACAACAGTGATTTACGACAACATCCACTAAGAATAAAATCACCCAATAACTCACATGTGTCCCTCAAAGAACTTAGTCACGCAACAGTGAAAAATTCTAGACATAGACAACAGTGAAAAATTCTAGACATAGAAACCTTCACACAAGATAACTCACATGTCATCTTCCATTATCCATATTTCAAAAAGAAACATAATCCACTCCAATCTTCATTCAAGATGGATTGTTATTTGTGCAACAATACTATCCAACAATCCAATTCAAGTAAGACTTCTTGATTTATATTTTTAATCATTATCTTGAACATCCAATAATAAAAAATTCCAAAATTAAATAATAAGACATATCCTAACAATCTTCCCCTTTTTGGCATTTTCGTCACAAATAAGAAACTTCCTTTGAATCACATAATCGAATATATATAAGTATTGAAGTCACAATAGTCCTCCTTAATCCAACATTAAGTTCCAAAGAACATCCATGAAATTCTTCAAGTTCAAGAAACATCTAAAGAAACAACAATGAACAATTATATAATCATCCAAATTTCTCCCCCTTGAGACAAAAAGATGCCAAAAAGTAAGATTAATAATCACGAAGATACCTTAAAATCTCCTCCTAAATTGAGTAGTCACAAAAAACAATCTGATGTCTCCCCCTTGGAATAAAACAATATCAAAATGAAGAATGTATTCAATGCGATCAATCTCAACAAATAAAAAAGCATAAAAACCAACCATATATGCATTGAAAGAATCATAACGATGCCAAAATGACAATTTACCACCAGTCAAAATACTCGCCAAAGTATCACTACTTATATCAAAGCCATCCATATATGACTCATTAAGTTCAAAAACCCTATCATCAAGCATAGCCTCATGTACACATCAATCAAATGAACCTTAGAAAACCCATAAATAAAAACTCAGAAGGCTTAAACGATAACTCCTTCAAACATCGTTTTTCGTTTTTTGTTTTTTTGTAAATAACATCAAACTATACTTCAAAAATGTAAAGCATATAGTCCCTGTGTCTCTCGAAGAAATTCAACCTTGGGTTTATTCCTCGTCACATTAGCTTGGTCATCAACTGTCTGATTGATTTTTTCATCTGAAGTGATTGACTTATCCTCAATTTGAACAGTTGCTTCAAAAGTGGTAAATAACTGCGAATCTGGACAATTTTTTGTTTTTCCTTCCCTACATTTTTGTGCTTGTTCTTGACCCTTTCTAACCCAAGAGTGCTTCGGTAACATGGGTTGCTGTTGGAAATTTAATGGAGAGTGTCTAGATTTTTTATTTTGACCCATTTGAAATATCATTTGTAACAACTTGTAACATTTCAATTTTATGTGCTTGATTACTCTACAAAAGTGACATGTAGGTATGAACCTATTACTCTACAAAAGTGACATGTAGGTATGAACCTCCGATTTTTCTTTGAGATTTCTCCATGGACATATTTGTTTGCACCAATTTTCTCATCATTCGACTTGGAACATTTACCTTTATAGCCAACGCCTTGAAGGTCTCCTTTAGCATTACCAATTTTCAACAACTTTTCTACTTTTCGATACCTCCATTTAACATTCTTATTTCTTTTTCTATAGTGACCAACTTCAATTTTGTTTTACCAAGCTCATCTAATGTAGACAACAACTTCTTCTCTAGACCTTGAATGATGTTCTTAATGGAAGAGTTTTCCTCCTTCAACTTCTCATTTTTCTTATATGTTCGGACCCATTTACTATATATTAACTCACCTTCCTTTTTATCATCTGAAGTACTGTCATCACTGTCATAACCTGAGATTGAGCTTTACGCTGAATCGTCTACGTTTTTCTGGAAATTTCCTGATTTACTCATTTTTTGTCTTCAGTTACTTCCTTCTCAGTTACTGTTAAACAAGTAACTGGATTTTTGCTATACAAAGTAACTAACGCAGCACTATTCACAACTTCTTCTTCACTATCATACTCACTTTTGGATTCATTCTCACTCCAAGTGCTTGTATAGGACTTCTTTTTTCTCTTCTCTAAGGTGTTAGCACATTCTACTTGCATATGTTCGAAGCCTTGACACTCATGACATTGAATTTTCTTCACTTTTCTTTCACCCTTTTAAGTTTTATCTTGTTGTTTGAAATTACTATTTGATGAGCTCCCACTAAAATTGGATCTATCCTTCTTCACTTTCTTTAACCACTTGCTGAAATTTCTTGTCAATAATTGCATACCCTCATTTTGATCAAATTCATCTTCTACATCATTTATGTCTTTTCTAGTTTTAGCTTGTAGTGCCAATCCTTTGGTCTTTTCTTGTTTGGCCCTCAATAAATTCATTTCAAAATTGGTAAGAATCTCAATTATCTTCTCCAACTACAAGTCATTAATGTCATGAGTCTGCTCGATTGCTGCAATTTTCGGAATAAATCTTGAAGATAGTGATCTCAATGTCTTCTTGACTAGTTTCATATTGGAATATTTCTTCCCGAGTTGACGTGCCTGATTCGCTATATTGCACAATCTTTCATGAAAGTCCCCAATAGTCTCATTCTTATCCATCTTTAGTTCTTCAAACCTCATAGATAACATATGTAGTTTTGATGCTATCACAGATTTGAACATTTCATGAATAGTCTGCAAAGCATCCCATGCTTCTTTAGCTGATTCACAAGTTGATATCATTCAGAAGCGTCCTTCATCAACAACATTAAAAATTGCATGCATTGTTTATGAGTTTCCAAGTGTACTTTTTTTCTTTGGCTCTTGTCCACTCAGATGGATCTTTTTGAACTGTCTCTTCTTTATCGTCAATAACATTGGATGCTTCCACCTATGTACTACCAAATGCCAAGCTTTTGTACCCTGAGCTTGGATGAAAACTCTCATCTACGATTTCCATGTGGGATAGTTAGAGCCGTCCATCAGTAGTGGTTTGATGATCGATGCACCCTCTCTTGTAGCCATATTTGTGAAGTTCGAATCTGTATCAACTTGCTGCCAAGTTTTGATTTGGTGACCCGCTCTGATGCCAATTGAAAAAAACCGAAGGGGTGTGGTAGTTTTACAAACTTTGATTTGACTACAGTTACTTGTAAGGTTCTGCCGCAGTTTTTTGTAACTGTATCTGTCGGTTACTATATATAAAGTAACTATATCAGCAACTGTTAATTTTTCTGTACCAAATGAACACAGAAGAATAAATACGAAATTAAACAGATCAATATCGAATTTTGGTAATGCAGTTCGGCATACCTTGCCTACATCTACGGGACCCTCACTCAGCTTAATTCTTTCATTAACGACAATAGCTTTATACAAAGCTTTACTGAGCCGAAATTACTCAACCCTTGACATTATCTCTCATCCTCACTATACGTGAAAGAATTTCACACCCAATAGTATGACCGCCTCGTACTAGCCTCAATAGAGGATTTTCTCAATCAATCGTTTAACAAAAGAATACTAAAAAAATAACTCAAGTGATCAAAATAATAAAGAACAAAAACTGAATACACCTGAGATAGACAAGAACAACTTCCTGAAAAGTTTTCGGTTCTTTTGAAGATTTATCTGATAATTGTTCACCAATGATATTAGCTACCAATCTGTTGCTCCCTTGAAATTTTTTGCACTCCACTACCACGTGATCTGCTCATTCACCAACAACCAACCAGAGCAAGACAAAGAGAGTCACGTATAAAGGAGTCACATATGCACCATCACGAAATCTGCAGCTCATAAAATCTGTCCTTAGCCCACGACGCTGTCATGCACACATGCTGTTAAACCATATGAGGAGGCACATACACACACACACCACTCTTACTTCAACCCACATACACAATCCCTCAAATCACCAAAATAATCAGATCAAGGTTTCACCATTCACACACACATTGACGGAGGCACACCACTGGGCCCTCCAAATTTTTAAAAAATAAATATTCTTTATTTTTAATATAAAGGCGGAGTTATTTAGGGATCAGTGGTACACTGAGCCCCCCAAAATTTAAAAAAATTAAATATTTGGGCCCTCCTATCTTAAATTTCTAGCTCCTTCCCTGCACACACACACTGTCAATCAAAGCCCAACCAAAACCTTCACCAAGTCACTCATGTGTGTGTGGTACAGAAGCAAGATAACGCACATAGAAAATTTTAGACAAGAAAAATAACCCATACAGCAACACTCCTTCAGCTATCTCACTATATTCGCAACACATAGTAACGTGATTTTTTCCATACCCAATCAATCAACCAATACCAAGACACCACCACAAATTCCCTCACGCAAGCCTCCCTCAATGCAGTAAAATATTCGGATCAAAATTGCATATTTTTCCTCTTCCATTCACCAAAAAAACTCACTAGAAACCTCAGCAAAACACTCACATATTTTTCTACAAAACAGAGACAACATTCAATGACCCACACAATAAGACTAACGCAGCAGTGATTCACGACAACATCCACCAAGAAGAAAATCACCCAATAACTCACGTGTGTCCCTCAAAGAATTTAGTCACGCAGTAGTTAAAAATTCTAGACATAGAAACCTTCACACTAGATAACTTACATGTCATCTTGCATTATTCATATTTAAAAAAGAAACGTAATCCACTCCAATCTTTATTCAAAAAGGACTTTTATTTATATAATAACATTATCTAAAAATTTAATTCAATTAAGATTTTGTGATTTATATTTTTAATCATTATCATAAATATTCAATAATCAAAAATGTCAAAATTAAACAATAAGACATATCTTAACAGTTAGAAAGCACCTTTGAAAATTGTCTTAAAATTCCAAAACTGCATCTATAATCAAAAACACTAAAATTAAATAATAAGACATATCTAAAAGAACACCTTTGAAATTTGTCTTAAAATTCTAAAACTGCGTCTCCCTGCGGCTGCGGCTGCTGCTGCTCCTAAAACTAAAAGCTCATGTTTTGATTAAAAAATTAAATAATAAGACATATGGAACCACCTTTGAAATTTGTTTAAATTCTAAAACTGTGTCTCTCTGTGGCCGCGGCTGCTGCTAAAACTAAAAGCTCATGTCTTGATTAAAACTCTCGCAAGTCAAACCTTATACCCACTTGATGAAACAAACTTAGCCTGAACTGCATCTCCAATGACACAGTTACGGCAGCTTCTCATCTTCACATTCTTAGCTCTCTCGTCGACCTCAATCCTCGCACAGAACGGCACAGCACCACCATGTCCGCTCGACTTCACCGCCCTACGGAATCTCGCAGCCCGCTCCAACAAACCAACCACGGACACTTCTCTGGCTTGCCAGTACATCAAACAAGGCCTAAGATACGTCGAAGCCCGGTACCTTCAGAGCACGGGCAATTTCTTGCCTCCACTTAATTCGTCACAGTCGTGTTGGCTCTCGTACCAGAAGCTTCTCGACGAAGTTTATCCCAACTTCGACATTCGCTCCTCTTGTGGGTTCCAAACCAGCTGGATCTCCCAGGGCTGCATGAACATCATCACACGAACCAAGTTCGAGTCTTTGATCCCCAACCCCACTTTGAACGACGTGGTTGCAAACTGTAACCAATCGCTTGAGAACAACTCTCCTTGTGCAGCTTGTACTACGAGCTTGTCGAAGCTTCAAGCCTCGTACTTGACGGGACCTTCTGTCGGTAACGTGTCTGATTGTCAGGGGTATCCGTCGATCTATGCGGCGGCGTTTGTGAATATGTACGGGCCTAATGATAAGGGTACTGCCAAGTGTTTGTTTTTCCTTGATTTTATTTCGAAAAGTGGATCTAATAAGAGGAAGAAAAAAGTTTTGATCTTGGTGTTGTCTATAGTGTGTGGTGTTGGGCTGTTGATGGGAATTGGTGGGTGTTGGCTTTTGAGGCGTAGACATGAGGTTTTGAAGAGGAGGAGGGATAGTAAGATTGACAGAGTTGAGACAGGTACGGGTTCTGGGTTGGATTCGATTAGTGAAAGTACTACTTTGGTTAAGTTCACATTTGAGGAGATAAAGAAGGCAACTAGGAATTTTAATAGGGATTTTATTATTGGGAGAGGAGGGTATGGGAATGTGTATAGAGGTGAGTTGGCTGATGGATCGGAAGTGGCTTTGAAAAGGTTCAAGAATTGTTCTGCTGCTGGTGATGCCAGTTTTGCACATGAAGTTGAAGTGATAGCCAGTGTGAGGCATGTCAATCTTGTTGCTTTGAGAGGGTATTGCATCGCCACTACTCCGTTTGAAGGTCACCAAAGAATAATTGTGTGT
Source organism: Erythroxylum roigii (assembly GCA_027576455.1). NCBI lineage: Eukaryota > Viridiplantae > Streptophyta > Magnoliopsida > Malpighiales > Erythroxylaceae > Erythroxylum > Erythroxylum roigii. The sequence goes on from JANZXV010000009.1 coordinate 14,947,605, forward strand.
GATTTGATGAAGAATGGAAGTTTGTATGATCACTTGTTCGGGTCTATGATGGAGAAACTTAGCTGGCCCAGTCGACAGAAGATTGCGCTAGGGACTGCCAGAGGGTTGGCTTATTTGCATTGTGGAGCTCAGCCAGGGATCATTCATCGAGATATTAAGGCCAGTAATATACTTCTTGATGAGAGGTATGAGCCAAAGGTGGCTGATTTTGGGCTGGCAAAGTTTACCCCGGAGGGAATGACACATTTGAGTACTAGAGTAGCTGGTACTATGGGATATGTTGCTCCTGAGTATGTTCTGTACGGGCAATTAACTGATAGAAGTGACGTGTATAGCTTTGGTGTTGTGCTTCTTGAGCTTTTGAGCGGAAAAAAAGCACTTGTGATGGATCATGACAACCAGCCCTCTCTTCTGACTGATTGGGCATGGTCACTGGTGAAAAAAGGAAGAAGTTTAGATGTTATCGAAGGTGGTATGCCAGAGTTGGGTGAACAAGATGTTCTGGAGAAGTATGTGTTGATTGCTGTTCTTTGTTCTCACCCTCAGTTATATGCCAGGCCAACAATGGATCAGGTTGTGAAAATGCTGGAAACAGAGATATCAGTTCCCACCATCCCAGAAAGGCCAATTCCTCTTGTGTCCGAGAGGGGTGACATTGAGAAATCGTTCAGCAGTATTGGCTCAGATCGGCTCTCTAGTCCTGCAGGCTACCACCCGTATACGTTCGAAAGCGATCACGCTTCTCACAACAACCAAGAAGGGTCAAGTTCAGACACTAGATAGTTTCATATGTCCTGTGGTTCTCCTCTCAACCAGACTTTTTTCTCTAAATCATACTGCATGGTTCCTGAAGTAGGAATCGCATTCTTGTTGTAAAGATATGTAGAACAAAATTCATTCATGAAATCATAGATCTAGATGACATTCTTTGGGATCCAATACTTTTTGACCTTTGGTATATTTTGTAATTCACTCCATGGATGTGATTACTAATAAGACTGATGAACAAAACTTCTAGTTTCTATCTAACAATCATCATTCTTGTGAGCTCAGCTATATAAAGGATCCTTCCCAGCTCGAATGGTTGCAGTTCCTTGGGTCGTAATGTAACTTTCAAGATCAAGACAACGTCCGTCAGTTGATCATTTCTGTCGCTGGAAAAAGTTTTTCCACTTTCGATTGCAGTGCTATCCCCGTGTACATTAAAGTAGTACCTGGAACTTGTGAACTGGTTTGGTGCATGCACAATTGTTGGAGATGGCTCAGAGTTTCAGACAAGTCCATGCGTGTATTGCGGCAGTGTCAAGATTAGTTAGTTAATTGACAGTTAGAATTGAGTGTTATAAATACTGTAGTTCATACTGATTTGTAAGTACATTGTTCGGATTAATATTCAATAGTCATAAGAGGAAATCTCAACGATTGGTTGAGTTCTTGAAATACTCTGTTCATCTCTGTTTTAAGTTTTCTCTCGCACTAAAATCTTCTCTCTATTCTACGCTAGTTATTTTTGAGTTTCATTGTGGTTGACTGATCGGTAACAACAAAGTGGTATCAGAGCTAGATTCTTAAGGGATCTGTGGAGGTGTAGGTGAGTAACTTGGCTCGGAAACTAATTCTTTCTCGGACGAAGTCGGACGGTGAGCGTAGAACACTCGGAGATGGCTGAGAGCTCAACGCTTGGTCTACAACCGACGAATTCAATGGTGAAGGATATCAAATGTGGGCGATCAAGATGGAGGCTTACCTGCAAGGACAGGACCTATGGGAACCAATCGATGAAGACTACGCGGTTGAAATTCCAGACGATGCTCCGATCGCTCAGTTACGGTAGCTTAGGGAAAGAGTGACGAAGAAGGCCCGAGCCAAATCTTGCCTATACCAGTCGGTTTCACCCTCAATCTTTACAAGAATTATGGGACTTGCTTCGGCAAAAGAAATCTGGGATTTCTTGAAGCAAGAGTACGAGGGTGATGAGAAGGTAAAGAACATGAAGGTCTTGAATCTGTTGAGGGAGTTCGATAGAATTCAAATGAAAGAAGATGAGTTGATTCAGAATTATAGCGATCGTCTGATTCAGTTAGCAGACCAGATCAGGCTCTTAGGAGCCGAGTTTAAAGATCAACGGATAGTTCAGAAGCTGCTTGTGTCGGCTCCTGAAAAATACGAAGCAACAATTGTTTCGTTAGAAAATACGAAGGATATAAGTCAAATGAGGCTTGCTGAAGTGGTGAATGCCATGCAAGCTCAAGAACAGAGATTCTTGATGAGGAAGACCGAGGCTACGGAAGGGGCGTACAGAGTCTTTGCAAAACCAGAGGCTCAAGAAAAGTCCAAGAAGAAAAAGAAGAAAGGAGGGTCGAATTCAAGAACCTCTCAATCTCGCCAGAAGCACGGGAATAAGTACACAGGAGGAGATAAAGCTAACAACTACAACCCTTGTCCACATTGCGGCAAATCTAATCACCTTGTCGTCAGATGCTGGAAGAGGCCCGATGTAGAATGCCGAAGGTGTCATCAGAAAGGGCACATGGAGGCTATCTGCAAGAAGGAACCACCAAATGAGGCAGCCAATGTGCAAGTGACTGAAGAGGAAGAAGAACAATTATTTGTGGCAATCGGAGATCAGATCAATAACTATCCGTCTGAGTGGCTGATTGACAGTGGATGCACCAGCCACATGTCTCCGGATCCAAGATTATTCAAGACTCTAAATACAGAAGTAAGAGCTCGGGTAAAGCTTGGAAATGGAGATTGTATTCGGGTGGAAGGGAAAGGTGTAGTGGAGTTAGCAACCAAGAAGGGAATTAAGATTATCTCTGATGTGTTGTACGTTCCAAAAATTCAGCATAATCTCCTGAGTGTAGCACAATTGATCGAGAAAGGTATGACCGTGCACTTTGAATCGAATTCATGTAGAGTTTTCGATAACAATGGACAGGAAATACTATGCACCCAAATGAGGAACAAAAGCTTTTCAATGAAGCCTGAGGAACTGCATCAAGAAGCGCTAGTGGGAGACTCAACATAACCGGATCTCTGGCATCGGAGACTTGGGCATTATCATGTGAAGGGACTGGAGATGATGAGAAGGAAGGAAATGGTCGTAGGCCTACCATCAACTCCGTATGAGATTATGCCATGCAAAGTCTGCATGATGGGGAAGCAAGCTCGGACACCATTTCAGAAGGCGAAATGGAGAGCTAAGGAGAAGCTAGAACTCTTGCACATGGATATTTGTGGTCCCATGCCGGTGCCTTCGCTGAGTGGAAGTAGATACTTTCTGCTGATCATCGACGACTACTCCAGATATGCCTGGATTTACTGTCTCAAAAGCAAGGGAGAAGTAGCCAAGGTGTTTAAGGAGTTCAAAGTATATGTAGAAAATCAGACAAATCTGAACATCAAGTCGGTGAGGACGGATAACGGTTCGGAATTTCTATCTAACGAGTTTAATGTAATTTGTAATTCAGCAGGAATTCGTCATCAGCTTACTACGCCCTACACTCCACAGCAGAATGGCGTAGTGGAGAGGAGGAATCGGACTGTGGTAGAAATGACGAGGTGCATGCTAGAAGAGAAGCATCTACCGAAGGAGTTCTGGGCGGAGGCGGCGACCACCGCCTGTTTTCTTCTGAACAGAGTGTACTCCAGGACACTCGACGATAAAACTCCACACGAACTTTGGCATGGATACAAACCCAAGATGAGTAATTTGAAGGTGTTCGGATCGTTGTGTAGCATACTCATACCTCAAGCCAAAAAGAAAGAAATTGGACATGAAATCAGAGTTGGCGATCTTTGTCGGATACTCAGAAGTATGCAAAGGATATAGAATGTATCTACCTGACCAGAAGAAAGTTAAGGTCAGTAGAGATGTTCGGTTCTACGAAGAAGAAAGTTGGAACTGGCCTAAAGATGAGAAGCCAGACAAAGATAGAAGCCCAAACATTAGATGGCCCCTATATACTCCGGAAACAGTAAATAATCCGGATCAGTATGAAGGAGAGGGGGAACCAGAACCGAGAGAGGATGAGGAACAGGATCAACCACACGATCTAGATCAGTGGATCTCTGAAGACGAGCACAATCCAGAAGAAGATAGTGGAGATGATTTCGATCATGTGCCGGTCAGAGGAATGAGAAGACTAGCGGAAATATACGAGAGAAGCAATGAAGCGGTTCTGGAGCTGACCCAAATCCAAGAGGCGTTGATGAATCCGAAATGGGTGAAAGCCATGGAGGAGGAAATGATGATGATAGAAAAGAATCAAACTTGGAGACTGGTAGACAAACCACCGAACAAGAGAGCCATCGGATTGAAGTGGGTGTTCAAGACGAAACTAAATCCAGATGGGTCGGTAAACAAATTGAAGGCGAGGCTCGTTGTGAAGGGGTATGCGCAGATCAAAGGGATCGATTTCGGGGAGACGTTTGCTCCAGTAGCCCGAATAGAGACGATCTGTTTACTGTTGGCGCTAGCAGCTGAAAGAGGGTGGAAAGCGCATCAAATGGATGTCAAATCCGCTTTCCTCAATGGCGTCCTACAAAAAGAGATTTATGTCCAGCAACCGGAGGGCTTCGTGGTTAGAGGAAAGGAGGAGATGGTCTATAAATTGAACAAGGCCCTTTACGGGCTGAAGCAAGCTCCTCGGTGCTGGTATGCGAGGATTGATGAATTCCTTCTAGGAATTCAATTTAACAGAAGCTGCAGTGAACCAACAATGTATGTACAGACGGAAGAAGGAGAGGTAACTGTGATTGCAATTTATGTAGACAATTTACTGATTACTGGTAGTTCTGTGAAGCAGATAAGTCATCTAAAGATGCAATTTAGTGAAACGTTTGAGATGACAGATCTCGGAGGAATGAAATATTTTTTGGGCATGGAGGTATGCCAAAGTGAAGGAAGGATTGCCATTTGTCAGAAAAAATATATCTGAGATGTGTTGAAGAAATTCAAGATGGATCAGTGTAAGGCAGTATCGACTCCAATCTGTCCAAAAGAGAAGTTGGTGAAGAAGGAGGAAAATGATGAGGTTGATAGAAAGAATTTTAGGAGTATGGTCGGATGTCTTATGTACATCACAGCTACAAGGCCGGACGTGTTGTATTCGGTAAGTTTACTTTCCAGATTTTTAAGTGATCTAGGAAAACAACATGTGATTGCTGTAAAAAGGATACTGAGGTATTTGAAGGGAACATCCGACTATGAGTTGTTGTATGAGAAATCTGGTAAATGTGAATTAATGTGTTATGTTGATAGTGATTGGGGTGGAGCGACTGAGGATATGAAAAGCACTACTGGGTATTGTTTAACATTAGGCTCAGCATGCTTTTCATGGACATCGAAGAAGTAAGAATTGGTGGCACTCTCAACAGCGGAAGCAGAGTTAGTGGCAGCGACAGCTGCTGCTAAACAAGTAATTTGGGTGAGAAAGTTATTGACAGATTTGCAAGTTCAACTAGAAGGAGCTATGGTGGTAAATATTGATAATCAAGCTGCAATTTCGATCTCACTCAATTCAGTGTTCCACGGCAAAACCAAGCATTTTAAACTTAGATATTATTATCTAAGGGATATCCAGCAGGAAGGGGAATTGAAACTTCA
>JANZXV010000009.1:14953315-14966904 GCA_027576455.1 Erythroxylum roigii
AATGAAGCGGTTCTGGAGCCGACCCGAATCCAAGAGGCGTTGATGAATCCGAAATGGGTGAAAGCCATGGAGGAGGAAATGTTGATGATCGAAAAGAATCAAACTTGGAGACTGGTAGACAAACCACCAAACAAGAGAGCCATCGGATTGAAGTGGGTGTTCAAAACGAAACTAAATCCAGATGGGTCGGTAAACAAATTGAAGGCGAGGCTCGTCGTGAAGGGGTATGCGCAGATCGAAGGAATCGATTTCGGGGAGACGTTTGCTCCAGTAGCCCGAATAGAGACGATTCGTTTACTGTTGGCGCTAGCTGCTGAAAGAGGGTGGAAGGTGCATCAGATGGACGTCAAATCCGCTTTCCTCAACGGTGTCCTACAAGAAGAGATTTATGTCCAGCAACCGGAGGGGTTCGTGGTTAGAGGAAAGGAGGAGATGGTCTATAAATTGAACAAGGCCCTTTACGGGCTGAAACAAGCTCCTCGGTGCTGGTATGCGAGGATTGATGAATTCCTTCTAGGGATTCAATTTAACAGAAGTTGGAGTGAACCAACAATGTATGTTCGGACGGAAGAAGGAGAGGTAACTGTGATTACAATTTATGTAGACGATTTACTGATTACTGGTAGTTCTGTGAAGCAAATAGGTCATCTAAAGATGCAATTCAGTGAAACATTTGAGATGACAGATCTTGGTGGAATGAAATATTTTTTGGGCATGGAGGTATGCCAAAGTGAAGGTAGGATTGCCATTTGTCAGAAGAAATATATTCGAGATGTGTTGAAGAAGTTCAAGATGGATCAGTGTAAGGCTGTATCGACTCCAATCTGTCGAAAAGAGAAGTTTGTAAAGAAGGAGGACAACGATGAGGTTGATAGAAAGAATTTTAGGAGTATGATTGGATGTCTTATGTACATCACAGCTAAAAGGCCGGATGTATTGTATTCGGTAAGTTTACTTTCCAAATTCTTAAGTGATCCTGGAAAACAACATGTGATTGAAGTAAAAAGGATACTAAGGTATTTGAAGGGAACATCTGACTATGGGTTGCTGTATGAGAAATCTGGTAAATGTGAATTAATGTGCTATGTTGATAGTGATTGGGGTGGAGCAACTGAGGATATGAAAAGCACTACTGGGTATTGTTTAACATTAGGTTCAGCATGCTTTTCATGGACATCAAAGAAGCAAGAATTGGTGGCACTCTCAACAGCGGAAGCAGAGTTAGTGGCAGCAACAGCTGCTGCTAAGCAAGTAATTTGGGTGAGAAAGTTATTGACAGATTTGCAAGTTCAACTAGAAGGAACTACGGTGGTGAATATTAATAATCAAGCTGCAATTTCGATCTCACTCAATTTAGTGTTTCACGGCAAAACCAAGCATTTTAAACTTAGATATTATTATCTAAGGGATATCCAGCAGGAAGGGGAATTGAAACTTCAGTATATTAAAACGGATGATCAAGTCGCAGATTTGTTTACAAAAGGGTTTAATGTCTCGCGATTTGAGCAGTTAAGAGAAATGGTTGGGATTCAGAAGCTGAACCTCTGATCCAAGGAGGAGTATGTTGGAGATGGCTCAGAGTTTCAGACAAGTCCATGCGTGTATTGTGGCAGTGTCAAGATTAGTTAGTTAATTGACAGTTAGAATTGAGTGTTATAAATACTATAGTTCATACTGATTTGTAAGTACATTGTTCGGATTAATATTCAATAGTCATAAGAGGAAATCTCAACGATTGGTTGAGTTCTTGAAATACTCTGTTCATCTCTGTTTTAAGTTTTCTCTCGCACTAAAATCTTCTCTCTATTCTACGCTAGTTATTTTTGAGTTTCATTGTGGTTGACTGATCGGTAACAACAACAATATCTTCCACCTACAACTTTCCTATGTTCCGATTTCAGGACCGATCATGGTAGTTGAATTTTATCTCTTTTAAGTCTTTTAACGTTGGATTTGGGCCAAAAGTTAACAATTCGTGGTTTTTGTGGTGCCAGGAACAAAAGGACTGATTTTTGGGCAGGTCCAAGTGGTAATTGGTGCATAAAGAAGCTTGGTAACGATAAGGATCGTATTTTAGCAGGTTTCTTTAACATTGTCATGCTTCTTGGCAAGAAGTGTCTAATTCTGATTACTGGAAAAGAGAGAGCAGAAAAAACAATGGTTGCTGTTTTCATTTTTCGCTCCTCTTGTTAACGTTCTTCTGGTGACTTTAAAGTTTGTTACTCTCACCTGGGTTGCAGAAGGCTGAAATGCTCAACTTGAAAGGGATCAATTTGTGTATCACTTTTCTTTTCGTTATGACAAAATCTGTGTTTGTTATAACGACCCTCTAACCCTTTATCAACAAGAATGCGATAACGAACTCCAAGAGAGGCAGATAGTGAACAGGAAGATAGTGCAAAGGAATCCTTCACTATCAAAGTGAAAAGGAATCCTTTTCTTACGGAATACTGAAAGCTTAAGCATGTCTTTAATATGGTTTAAGAAATCAAATTGGAAACTGATGTTTGTGATTCATGAAAACAAGGTCAGCACTTGGTACGACAGTATACGAGAATACTTCACGTGACAAATTATGATAAAGCTCTTCCTTGTATTTCAAGTTTCTCAACTTTGCTGATTTGCATCACACAAGCGAACTAGTAATTGCCACTATCTCAAGCTGTAACTAAGTGTAGCTTTTTCTACAGAAAGTAAATGATTTACAGATGGAAGGAAGCAAAGAGATAAAGCAAAATAGTTAAGAAAAAGGACACGAACATTATTATCGAAATTTATCCTTCTCATCATCTGCCTTCCATTTCCATACACTTTTGGAAGAGTTGGTTATCTTTACAACCTTCTGTTTAGGTTGCCGTCTCTTTCTACGGACATGTTCTTGATCATTATGATTCGATATGATTACATCAACTTTCACAATATGGTGATCAGAAGTCCCTTTCGAAGAGAACACTGAGTAGGACCCTGGAATAAATTTGTAAGGTGAATTAGGGGACGCCAAGATGTAGTCCACCCGAGTCCCATACTTGCATGTCCCTTGCACATCTTCATTCAAGTAAAAAGAAAACCAAAAAAAGTGTTTATGTCATTAATTACACAAACTAAAAGCTACAGGCAACATAGTTACAGCGTTCAGAATGATTTTTCTCACCCTGTCCTTTAGCTATCATGACTACTGACTCGCATTCTCCTGCAAAGTCCTTCGCATCTGCGTAGTGATTACTCTTCAGAAACTTCATCACTTCAACCTTGGGTGTTGGCTTTCCCATCTCTTCGTAGTACTGCAACATGATTATGATAGTAGTTTCAGATTACGTTAAGACAACAAAGAAGAAAAAGGTTGGACTTTCTTGTACGATTACCTTAACGATGTCTGCCCATCTCTCAGCAGAATAATCGGTTTCATCTAGAGAGTTAAGCCCTCCTGCCAAGATGTGGGGACCATCACTTGATTGTATTATGGCATTTATTTGCTTCATCCTCCAATTCTCGTCCAGATGATCAAGGTGGGTACAGTGAAAGTTGATCTCTCCTACAAGGGGCACATCAACTGTGGCCTTGAGAATATTCCTGGATTCAGAGAGAAATCAGTTATGGAGTGTCATGATTCTTTCTGTCGCTCAATCATTTTCGTAACTACCACAGCATTTGACGTCTGTGACTCGTGTGATTACTTGTATCCTAATTTGAAGACAGTTAAGTCTTTCAGAATCCCTAAAAGATGCTATTACTGGAAGTAGATTGGCACTTTATCAAAAAAATTAGTTGCTCTGGCACTCTGGCTGGGAATAATTGTGACATTGATGGTAGAGTGGTAGGTCAAAGTCACTGGTTTTCGCTACTCCATTTCATATCAGCTTTACCTAATAATTTAATGAAATGGAATACCTACATTTCAGCTTTACCAATGCACAACTCACCTGACGCAAGAAACTTAAACCAATGTCTCTTTTCCATCAAATCTTGAAGATCCAAAAGATGAGAAAATTTGAGCCTTCTAAGGGTTTTTACAGGATAAACTTAACCATACTGGGTGCTAGTTTTCTGGGTGCCAGAATCTGAAGGGATGGAATACTTTTCAGCAAATCATGCTCTTTCTAATTCTTGAATTCACATCTGTTTTCTTTCCTATTCTTAATTTTATATATATTGCCTTGAATGTTAATCTTTCATTAGTATTTTCTGAGAAACTGTTGGCAATGCTCACTTATAAGAGTATGAAACAATGCAACAGGAAAAAAAAAAAGAAAAGAGGCAATGGATTTCTTCTCTACATGCAGCCAGGATGAAAAGAGGAACACAGAAACATAAGGAAGTGCCTGATCAGGAGGTTTTGAGATTGTATACAACTATACTACCCCACATGCATTCATGCAGACAGACCTTCATCAACTGAGATCCTTAAAAGTTACTGTACATGACAATTCTTTATGTGCATTAGCTGGAGAGATTATTGCTGACTGTTGAAAAGCAGAAACTTTTCTTTATTTCCCAAAACTTTTGGCCCATGCGTCCTACTCTCATGTCTGGATAAAAACAGTTGGATGAACTATAACAAAAGTGAATCAGAAACAGGCAGGCCTTGCTGGGTTCAACATTAACTGAGAGACAAATTTAGACAAACCTGAAATCAGTATCGTCAAAGATCTTCTGCACTTTCCATCTTTTAATTGGCCACTTGGACAAGATGGCATTTCCATATTCAGGAGCCCAGCTCTCGGCAAACACGTAATCCATTCCCAGAGCAGCAGCTAGATCGGAGAGGGGCTTCATTGCTTTCTCCTCCTCCGCTTTCACATCTTGCAGGGCCAATACATCAGCGTCCAACTCTTTCAACACGTCAAGTACAGTCCTAGTAATCCCACATCTGCCTTCCTCGACACCATCCCCCATATCTCTCACAAAACTCGCACTTTGTGACCTTGCAGGAGCTTTTCCTTTGAGAATTCTAGCTGAATTGCTACCTAAAGAGCTGCCCTCGTTTTCATCTTCTGCATAGCTCAATTGCCTACTTTTTAGCAACGATATCTCATTATCTGGCAAATTGATGGATACCCTCAACTTGGATTTAGCAAACTTCTGCTGTTTAGTAAGATTATCATCCCCAGTCATGGAACTCGGATGCAGAGGAGACTGCTTTAGTATGCTCCTTGGTCGATCATCTGCAGACTTTGTCCGTAAACTACCATCTATCGACCTTTTATTCCTCACAGATCCTTCATTTTCATCACCGAAACTCGAAAACCTCACTTCTTGAGGCACTGCAGATGCCATTGAGAACAGGGCAGCATTAAAAGTTGCAACTTTTATCCCCTTCTCCTCTGATTTCGGATGAACTGCAGCAGACCCGTTAACGATGGAATCATGTTTTGTTGTCCCATTTGGAGATATGGAACCCAAGTTTCCGAAGTTCTTGATGACAATTTTGGGCTTGAATCTCCGGCGAACTGGCCACCGGAGACGAGAGCAGAGCCGCCTGAATCTTCTACCGATAATTCTGAGCATTGGGCTTAAAAGGCAAGAGCCGTTGCAGATGATGATAGCGTGCTAAAGAGAAGGCTTTTACAAAGCTGTTTCTTTCAAAGGCGAAATCATTTTTCCACCTTCAAACACCCTGGACATACATGAAGATCATCGCTTCATCAGCTTCTAAAATGCTTTGCCTTCTTCCGGGAAATGGGTTGGTGACACTTGGCTGCGAACCAAGGCCGTTGTGTTTATAGAGAGATTAAAAGTACTACCTGCTCCAAGTGGGTATGGGTTGTAGTTGTACGTATAGCCTTTGAGCTTAGCTGGTTACTAGCATTAGCATTAGCATTATTGATATAAATCTAATAAAAGTAGGGGTTTTCGAGAAATAAAATTATAATATGATAGGAAAAGCAATCCATGCAGGTAAGCTGATATACGCTTACACATCTCCCATGCCTTCTCAGTCCAAAGTACTATGAATAAATAAAAGACTGATGATAGAAAATGGAAAGAGGGGTCCTCAGTCCTGGCAGAGCTCAACTTACAGATGATGTTTAGTTGTAGCAACTTACCTTCATGGGGAATCTTAGTTATATCTCACTAATCTGTGCTAATTGGGGTTTAGTTATTTTCTTTTATTCCGAATAATATGTATTATTAGATAAGAATGATAGTATGTTTCCAAAATTTATACACGTGTGGGTCCAACAAAATGAGTTTTTTAGACAAAGATGTTTTGTATTCACGTTAGTGAAAAAGATGTGTAACTGTTTGCATTAAAGCTACAAGTAGCCAGAAGTTAACGGATTTGAGTGGAACACGTAGGAGTAGCCTTAGTTGCATATCTTGAATCCAACGTGGAATAAAGAAGGAAAGTAGAAATATCTGATTTCGATTTATAACGTTCCAAGGAGCTTTTTAAGATTGAAACAAGCGCAAATTTACTGTCACCTTCACAGGCTTTCTCTACCTGTAAATAGGCTAGAGAATTCATATCTTTACAATTTGTTATAGGATCTACAGAAGATCTTAATTTTTTATATCGGTTTTCTTTATTACAGGTTTGGTATGAGTTTAGTCCACACTGATTGAGGTTTATTTGTTCTCACAAATTTCAGGCCGTTAATTTAGATCATTTATTAAGTCACTTTATAATTTTTATCCGAATCAAATTATATAATTTAATCTATAATTTTTTTAAGAAAAACAAAATGTAATTAATTGTTGTCTATCTTTATAGGAAAATATTTATCATTAAGTGTTTAGATTCAATCAAATTTGAATTTAAAAAAAATTAATTATAAAAATTTAGATAAAATTAAATTATAATTTGGGTTTGAGTTGGAATCTTAGTAGGTCACTCGTGATCAAATATGAGGGCAACACTTTGGGGCTTTCTAAAGCTTCAACTTTGATCTCAAAAAGTTAAATTAAATTATAAGTTGATTATTATTTGGCCAATATTAATTCAAATTTCTAACTCCTAAAAATTAGAAATTCTTAACACTTAAAAAATTAAAAAACCTAACCAATATTACAAGAATCAGTTTGAGTTGGTGAAGCTTGTAACTTTGTAAGAACAACAAGAGCAAGCATAAATATCTACCGAAAAGAAACAATCCTATAAAAAATTCTAAAAGCAACTCTACTAGAAATAGTCACCGGCCACCACTGCCTCGCAAGTCGCGCCACTGCCTGCCATCGCACCACGGTCCAGTCTCCATTGTCGGACCGCCTGCTCAACTGCATATTGCAAGCCTTAACCTTTAGTCAGACTGCCTACAGCTCTCTCCAACTACCACTGCCATCGCACTTCTAGTCCTCTAGTTATTGCAAGCTGTCTTCTCCAGTCTAGCTGCTTGCTTGGACATATTGTAGTTTGCAGATCAGGATTTCCAATTTTTCAGATCTAGATCTAAACTTAATCTACTAGACTCGCCTCGACCTGAACTGACTCGAATCAATCCAACTCTTAATTGCAATTTTTTAAAATTTTTTTGGGTGTGTTTTAAGTTGCTTGTTTTTGCTCTGAATTGCAATTATATTGTGCTTTGGTTGTATTTTGTTAATGGTTTACAAAATATGCATTAGATAATTTGAGTTTGAAGGTTAGAATTATTTACGTGAGTTAGTTCAATTTCAATGATATTTAAGCATTGTGAATTTACGAAGAAATGAGATTAAAATAATATTGTGTATGAATTATGGAAGAATATTTAAGTACTGTGAATTTGTGATTTGTGAATTGAGTATAATTAAGAATATGTCATATTATTTTTTATTCTAATAATCATAACAATGAGATCAAAATTAATCCATTAAGTTGTTAAAATTTTAATTAATTTATATGAAACATACAATTTACTAATTATTGTTTGTATATAAAAAGTATTTAACATATGATTAATCATTTGAATATAACATCTAATATAAAGTTAAGTCATTTAATATATGTAATTAAGTTAAGAAAATTAAATGTTTGCATTTTTTATTGTTTATGGTTGTCATTAGGAAATAATAATCTAATCTTATGAGTAGCAAATACATATTCATCATCTTATCTTATGGGTAGTTAAATACACAGTAGAAAATGGTGTGTGAATTTATTAATTTAATTTTGACATATGTTTTAATTTATTTTTACATATAAATGTAATGAAGTTCAAGTATTTCTAATAATCCAACTACTTCAAGAAGATTCAATGATCCAACTTTAGCTCATGCTAAATTAGTTCTTGGAATGAAGAATCATACCATTTATTTACTTTGATTTGAAAAGTAGAGGAATCACCATATATTAAAGAATGATAAGATGTTATTTTGACATATGAATTAGAATTATCTTTTTTGTTTTGGATATATTTCGGTGCTTAAATAGGAATATTAACTTTTGTTTTGTTTTAGTAGATAAAAAGTGAAGATTGCATCAAATTGTAGCATTATTAGAGAAAATCATAAATTTTCGAAAAAGTGGACAAATTATTGCAATAGATAAGGCCAGATCAGGCCTAATGCTAGATTTACTTAAATAGTTGGAGTTTAATTAGGAAACTTCTTTCTATCCCTGTTATGTAGGGATTTAGATTTGTTTTAGGTAGGCATGTTTGCAAGATATGATTATATTAGGTTTATAATAGGTTAATAATATAAAGGAATATTTTTCACCTCTTTCCATTGAAATCAATTGTTTCTTTTGACTTTTCTCTCAATCTTTCATCTTTCATATATCTTTGGCGTTGAAACTTAAGTCATGTGTAGCTAAACTCAATTATTCTAATCCAAGGGAATTTAAAGCTCTAGTTGTAACATTGTGAGTTTTTTTTTCTAAACTTCTATTCATGTTTTAGTTCAAGTATTTCTTGTTTTGTGTTTTTATATTTGATGAATAATTAATATTGATTGATCTGACAAATTAATTTAATGTTGATTATCCTATCGCTATCTATAAATTCAATGATCCATAATTGTCATAAAGCATTGGTACAAGTAGTAAATAGGTTATTTATGAAATTACATATTTAACTTATGATAAATAAGAAAACTAAGTTGAATAGTTACAACTATCTTAATTATTTAATTTAGGGTTTAGTCTTTTTAACTAAGCTTATTGCTATCATTTAATTGATATGAAATGTTATCATACCCAGTCAATTGATGATAAGTTTTGGCTTGGATGCTAGGTTTAAACCAATTAATTTAGGAAAATTTAAGACTTATTATGACTATCCAAATATGTTTTGGACTAACTGCTTTAATTATGACAATTGTTCTTTTTAGACCAATGATCAAAGTTACAGTTAGATGAGATCTTTTCCTTGAATCGAAGTTAAGTACTCTTGAATTTCTCTCTTTTATATTTAGTTGATTTATTTTAATTCCTTGTTAAATTTTGTTAATTACTTAATTAATCAAAACTAGTGTTTAGTTCTCTAAAGATTCGACCTGATTCCATGACTCCTACATGAAGTTAGAGATCATAATTAATTTTTAGGGCTTTGACAACTATTGTGCCTAATTATGTTGAATTTTGCTTGCATTCATATCTTGATTTTGGTCACAAAATCTTGTGTTTTTAATCCAAATTTGTAGTGAATTGAGTGAGAATATTGTGAATATTGCACGAATGTTAATTGGATTGTCTTGTGAATGTTGCACGGAAATCAAAAGAATTTTGCATGAAAATGGGTATGACACGTTAATTGCACCTGTGACAATGACTGCACACCCATGAGTTATATGGTCATGGGTGTGACCATGCACCGTGACCATTTAATGTCACACCCTTAATTATATGCATGGTCACACCCGTGACCATGTAACTCATGGGTGTGCAGCCATGGGTCACACCCGTGACCATGGCTGCACGGGGGAGATAATGAGTCACAACCGTGACTGCCATATGCACCCCGGTGACCCATTTTTCCTTTAATTCATTAAATTATTACATGTCATGTGCAGGAGGGATGACTCGAAAACCTAAACCTAAAACGGACTACAAATAGAATGAGTAAGTAAGGTGGCAACTCATTGATACAATGGGACTCATTTGGAGATAGAGAAGAGATAGAGAGAAAGAAGGGGAGAAGAGAATAGAACAAAGAGAGTCGGGTGAGGAAGAGAGAAACACAATAACAAGGTGAAAACAAAGGGAAAATTTGACCATCTGGGGGAGAGCCAAGTAGAAGCCGAAGGCGAGAGCTAATGAAGGAAGCTTGAGAGGGACAGGAGATCACCATCTGATCCTTGTTTGCTTATTTTTTCTTTATCTGTTGCATTGTTTCTTGTTATTTTACTTGACTCATTATTCTGTAGCTTAATCGACTCTTATTTTGTAGCTTTTGATAGTTCATTTGGTTATTTACTTGGTTTATTGCTTAAATACTTCTCTTATACTAAAAAAGATGAGATTGAAGTATTTGAATATGATGATTTCCGTGATGGGATAATCTTTTTTTCTTGAGGATTAATGTATCT
Source organism: Erythroxylum roigii (assembly GCA_027576455.1). NCBI lineage: Eukaryota > Viridiplantae > Streptophyta > Magnoliopsida > Malpighiales > Erythroxylaceae > Erythroxylum > Erythroxylum roigii. The sequence continues at coordinate 14,963,762 of JANZXV010000009.1, forward strand.
ATTGTAGTCAAATATGCATGATTGAGGCACTGTGTTGTTGTCTTATGTTTGCTATAGTTTTTGAACTGAATGGATGTAATAGCATGATAAAACTTTGCATTATTTTGGTATTAAACGAAGGATCGAGAGAAGAAGTTTAATATGGAACGAGAAACTATAGACGCTTAGGTTAAGAACTAGAAATATATTAACTTAAGTGGTATTTAGTAGTCGGGGTTCCTTAATTAATTCAAATGATAACTTGTTAAATACGAAAGTTAAACTTAGTTTATTATTCGAGTTGATCTTAGAACCCAATTGTTAATTTTAGTAAGACGACTACCCAATGATTTTCCCTTAGTCATGGATAGAAGATTAAATTAGTAAAATTAATTCTCAAGAGTTTCCCACTTTTATTAATCTATTCAATTTTGCTTCTGGTTAATTCTGTTTACTTTTTAGTTTAAATTTGTGATTTTCTTTAAAGCCTTCACTCAACAAATTAGATAGAGTGTTTAATATTGTATTTGTTTTTATATTTGTTCAAGGTTAATTTAAGTGAACCAATTTCATTTCCGTAGGAGACGACCCTAGGTAATCAACTACAACTATCTCGTATACTTGCGAGTAGGATAGCCTAGGTATTTTTAGAACTTATTTTGTACACAACAAGTTTTTGATGCTTTCGGGAAGGTGTTTAGTGTTTGCACTTAATTTAATTTTGATTGTTTTGTCTGTTCATGCATACATTTTTTTGTGTTATTTCAATGAATTGTTTTAGCAATTTTCGTTACTAATTCAGTGTTGTATTTATTTTTTTATGCGAGGAAGGAGATCTCAGGAAGGCGAGCTTGCTCCCTTTGTTGAAAACGTACATCGGATAAGAGGACATTAAAGGGACTTTGAAGACAATCTCGATGAACCCAAGCCTGAAGATCAAGCGATGGGTGAAAGGCAGTCAGTAATGAAGGAGTATGCTAGATCAGTAATTGGTACTACCACTTGGTGCATAAGTCTGGGAGAGGCAACCAGAAACTATGAGTTGAAAAGCATCCACTACAATATACTGTCATCTTTCTATAGGGTTCCCAATGAAGACTCTTTAAACTTCATTCGGGAATTCTACGCCACTCTTCAGACATTTCCTTTGGACGACCTAAATGAAGATCAACTCATAATGAGGTGCTTCCAATACATATTGAAGGATCGAGCCAAGGCACGGTTGATGACCCTTCTATTCGGTTCATTGACTACATGGGAGGAGGCGAACAAAAAATTCAAGGAAAGTTCTATTCCCACCAGAAGACTTCTGAATTGTGGATAAAGATAGCTACCTTCACTCAGATGGAGGGAGAGCCATTCCATGAGGTGTGGGAACACTTCAAACTTCTGCTAATTCAGTGTCCACACCATCACTTTCCACTCCACATGTATAACCATTTCTTTTATGATGGATTGACGAAACAGTGTCAGTACATAGTGGACAATGCAACAGGAGGAGCTATGGGAGATAAGACAACGGAAGAAATGTATGAAATCTTTGAAATGTTGGGGGCCAATTCTCAACAAAAGAGCGTGAGGGGAAGAAGACTTGGAGTTCAGGAAGTGAGCTAGAATTGAGAACTGGATATACAGTTAGCTGAATTAACAAGGCATGTAAAGATGCTAACTAAAAGACTACCCCAAAATGTTCCAAATCAAGAGGTATGTGGTATATGTGGAACTTGTGGTTATGAAGCTAATGTTTGTTTGTATTCTTATGAGCCTTTTGTAGATGGGGAAAAACAAGTGAACTCACTCAATTGTTTTCAATCAAGGGAGTGAAATGATCCGTACTCAAACACCTACAATCCTAGTTGGAGAAACCACCCTAATTTTTCATGGAAGACCAACAATCTACCAGTATAGCCCCAACCATAATACCAAAATTTTCAGAGGCCAAATTATTACTGAGGACAATCTTTACTTCCAAACCCACCATGCAAGCCTTTTTTGGAGGAAAGCTTGAATTTTTTTATTCATGACACAACTCAAAATCAAGAAATGAACAATAAGAGGTATGATTCTTTGGAGGCATCTATGAAGAGGATTGAGATCCAAGTAGGGTAACTCGCTGCTCAAATGTACAACAATCAGAAAGGGAAGTTGCCTAGTCAATTAGAGCAAACGTAAACAGTTACTATTATAAGAAGTGGTAAGGTGAATGATAATCATGTTGAGATCCCTTTTAATCTATCTAATGTAGGTAATTAAGAGGAGAAGAGCCTCACCAATGAAAAAGGTAGGCAAAGTGAAGAAAGCAATAGACACAACAACTTTTCAAATCACGTTCAGAAAGGAGAAAAACTGGGCCATGCAACTAACTGCGTTGAAGGACCAAGACTGCATAAGGCGGATAATCATTGTAGACCACCGATCCCATATCCAAGCCACCTTAAGGAACCAAAACAAGATAAGCAATTTTCTTATCTATATAACATGTTTTCCAAAGTTAATATTAATCTGCCTTTGTTAGGTGTGATCAGGAATATTCCAGCTTATGTGAAGTTTTTCAAGGAACTAAGCACCAAAAAACAGAACTTTGAGCCAAACGAGAAGGTGATATTTTTAGAGGTTACAAGTGCAGTGCTTCAGCATCAATTACCCCCCAAATTGAAAACTAGGGAGTTTTCTTGTGCAAGTATCAATGGGTAATGGTGATGAGGTTAAGGGTATGCTTGGCTTTGGGGTGAGTATAAACCTTATGCCTCAATCTATTTATGAGAAATTGGATCTAGGATTAAGACCTACAAACATGTGTTTGCAATTAGCTAATAGGTCAATCCTTTATCCGAAAGGAATAATAAAGGATGTGTTAGTGAAGGTTGGAGGATTGATTGTTCCCATATACTTTGTTTTCCTAGACTTGAGGGAGGTTAAAGTGTTGGACCCCAAATTTTTGGTGAAAAATAGAAATATTAAAATGAAATTTAATGAGAAGAAATTGGTGAGAAAATTTATGAATTTAAGGAAATTTGATTAAATTAAGAAAAATTTATGAGAAAAAGAATTGTTTAATTTTGAGGACTTTGATATTTGAGTGAACTGATATGGATTATGAGAAGAAAGTGGATGAGTTGATTGAAATGAAGTTAAATAGCAAGAATTAAAAAGAAAAAGTGTGA
>JANZXV010000009.1:14983036-14998657 GCA_027576455.1 Erythroxylum roigii
TATATCATGGACTTCATTAATTCGATTAAAGATCAAATCAATTCATAAACAATGTTCATGAACATCAAATTAATGAATTATGCCTTTACTTTATTTATTCACAAAGTCTGTACACGACTATGAATAAAACGCGCTAAAGGGGATTGCCTTTAGGGCTCAAACAAATAGTACCGACCTCACATAAGTCGACTTGTCCCATGTACAAGTCGACTTGTCGGGACTAAATATGTGTAAGTCGACTTACCCATTGTACAAGTCGACTTATACACGACTTACACTTACACATCTCAGCATTGCTAGCTGACAGTATGATGAGCCAGGGGTGTGAAGCCTTCTTTGAGCAAGTTACAAGTGTAAGTCGTAAACTGATCAAACTCAAAAAGGTTAAGCCCCATTTTGGGTTTTTAGCTTTAAACTTAAAAGAATTTGTTTGCACTAGTGATCATGTAATCAATTATTAACTAGCATTGAACCCAGAACTCATAAAGTACATAATAGTTCTTTGAAACTCTAAACCCTAAACTCTTGTCCTCCTTAGTTTGTTTTTTATGACATTGATATCTCTATATCTTCTTCATGTCTTGCTTTACAAATCTCCCTCTTTTGTTTGGTGGTGTTGAAAACTTATGTATCTAAAAGTTTACTTGAACTTCTAGTTTCTCTTGTGTTCATGCACCTATAATCACACAAGAAAGTGTGAAAATCTTTAAATCAAACTAACTTAAACTGCACTAAATACATACTTATCAATCCCTAAAAACAGTGCCAAAAACTTGTTGAAGTTTAATTTTAAAACTTATACATATTGTAAGTACATATCGTATCTTATAATATAAAAAGTATCATTTAAATATGGATCGTATTAATCGCGTAACACTTCTTGTAACACTTTGTTTAAGATCAACAATATGGTAATATAATGAGAAAATAAAATAAACTAAATAAATTTGATAATTGATTAATTGAATAATGTTCAGTGAAATAATTGATTAATTAGTGATGAAAACTTAGGAATTACTTCTTTCCTTATTTATTTTCACTTCAACTTCTTAATTTAACACTATTTGACCCTACATATCCAATAATTATGATTAAATTCTATCGAGATATAACTAATAATCCTAATTGAATAGATAAAATTGAATTGCATCCTCTCGGTCCAGATAAAATTGAATTGCATCCTCTCGGTCTATTAAAACTTTTCCTAACAATCAAATTAGATTTGAAGCAATCATGTAGGTATCTAACAAGTAATTAAGATCTCCCTTCAATTGCCTATTAATTTGATTTTTATAGGGCTAACGCAACACAGATAATTCAATCTAACCTCTTGATTTAAAATAAATATAAAATAATAAACATTATAAAGAATACCTTTATTAAATCAAGAATATAAAGTTTAACAAATAGTTCAAAGTAATACCTAAATAAATTTAGCAATCCATATCCAACATATATCCTAATTTATTCATTAAAAAACATTCAATAATAATAAGGAAAGAAAAAAAAAACAATAGAAGTTTGAATTCTAAATGTTTCTTTTCTCTATCCTTGAGCTGAAAAATTCAACAACTTGTGTTATTTAGGATTTTCTTTTTAATCTCTTGTTTTTATGTTTTCACCTAACTCTTAGATCTTTTTATTTTCCTTTTTTTACTCTTAATCCTTTTAGGTTTCTTTCTAGGGTTTCTCCACTTGTTTTTGCTTTAAAAATAGGTCCGAATAATAAAAATTATAAAAATATCATGAGTTGGAAGTCTTGCACGATCATGCATGGCTTCTTGCACATCCTTTCTATCACAATCATGCATGGTATGAACGATCGTTATAGAGAATTCACCAAAGCTCTTACTACCCTCATGCACGATTATACAGGGGAATGACTGTGACCCATCTTGTTCTCCAGCTCCTCCTTCATATTTTCTTAAAATTTTCTATCTCCACTCATCATCAAACACATTAAACATCCCTTAAATCTTACAATCAAGATTACATTCTTTCTCTAATCAATATCAATCAAATAAAACACATAAAAACACTAATAAGAACATAAATCTAAGTCCTAAATGCATGATTATCACTTAAGAAAACACTTAAAAATACACTCTAAATCCTAGAAAACACACTATAAATCACAACTGTCAACTTCCCCACACTTAAACCTTTTCCTTATCCCTAAGCAAAACAAAAACCACAAACATAAAGAAAAAAACACAAACACATCAGCAATCGATCATGCAACAATGCAATAATATACAATGGCATCAAATCTCACAAAATTAACTTACCTATAACATCACTCAAAAAGTTCTAACATACTAACTTATTCGCTTCATATCTAAGTGCTTTGATTTAAATACACATATTAACCAAAATATTGACTCCCTATTCATACATTTATGACATTTATAAGCATACATTCATTTCTAATTACCAAATTGAAAAGGTAATCCATCACTAAATAACCATTCATAGAAATTTCTTAACATATCACAAGAAGATCAATAGGTTCACTTTTATTAGAAACACAATTATTTTAGATTTTATTTAACGATCACTTAGTCTTTTGACACAAAGGCAAACACCTTGTCATAAATGTCCCCTAATTACTCAACTAGTTTACATTCTTTCAAGCTTGGATAGAATGTCATTCTAGCTTTTTGAAGCGAAGGCAAACATTTTATCATAAATGTCCACAAGTTACATTCCTAGATCACAACTCATAACTGGCTACTAGCTTTATTCTTAACCTAAATTTTTTCAAAAAGGGCCAGTATAATATGAAATTTATTTAACACATTTATTCAACATATATATATATATATATGTTTTTTTAACCTACATCATTTCTTCCTAATCAATCACTCCAATGAAAGGCTACTAATGATACCTAAAATTTTAAATGAATTTAAATATAAGAGCATCCAAACAAGAGTCATAAAATGAAATAATAGGTACAAGATTCTAGTCAATATGCAAATCCACTTCAAAGACATTCAAAACACCAACTTCATATGTTAATGTTTCTTCACAATTTAAGTGATCATATATATAGTTAAGCTAAGTCCTTTCAATTTCATGTCATTGACTGATAGGTGTTTAATTAATTATGAAATTATTCCCTAATACTTTACCTGAAATTGCTCAAGACACTCACTTTGACTCATATGTGATTTTAGGCACAATTCAGAAGCAAAGAAGTTAAAATGAGTCAAAAGCACGATATTTGGACCATTTTTAGAAGATTAACACTCATTGTCTTCATGGAGTAAGAAGAAGCAAATTAAAAGACAAGAAGAAAACAAGAAAAAAATAAAACAAAAAGAAGTGGAAAATTTGCATTGTGCATCCCATGCAAGAACGTCAGTTAAATGGAATGATGGCTAGAGAGCTAAATGCAGCAGGTGGAAGAAAGGATAAATACATTAAAATGGTTACATTTGGACAAATGAGGAAAGCTTCAAAACAACATTGGAAACTTGAGCAATCAGTAACATGGGAAACACCAAAATGCTAGCTATTGGGAGATAAAACATAGCTCACGTGTATGTTGCATGAAATGCATAAGTAGGAGCAAAATGACATGCAACAATTGGAAACAAGAAGCACAGATGGATAAAACGTAGACATTGGACAAGGGCCAAAAACGAACAGTATGAAGATAAAAATGTTGCAGCATAGACGTGAGACATAAAAGAAACAAAACGACAGGTAATATAAGAAGGAACGCAGCAGCTGCCATACCAACGAGGACCAAAATGATGTGCAGGTAGGAGTACAACCAAGCTAGCAAGGAGGGCAAAACGTGCAGTATAGAGACATAAGCTAAGATAAAACACAGTCGTATAGTGGCAAAGGAGTAAATGAGGGTTTTAAATAAGTGAACAGTAAAGTGGACCAACAATTAATTAGATACATAAAACAGTAGCGTAGGAGAGGAGGAAGAGTGAGTGTTAGCTGAAGAGGGTATTTTTGGGATGAATCAAGTGGGAACTTTGGGAGCTTCGGGAGAACACGAAGATGGAGGTAAGCTTCCCACCATGAGGAGACCCATGGAGGGGTAGCTTCCTGATGTCGATTCAGAGGCAACATCGATGCCAATAACCTGATTAAGCACTCTTTCTTTATTTTAGTTGTTTCTTGCTATCATTAGAAATTGATTGTGTTATCCTATGTTAATTGATTGGGCTCTTACGTATGGATAATTGTATTCTCATTATTGCTCGGTTATTTGTGTATTAACTCATTGGGTATTATGAAAGATGATTTTAATGCGTTCATTGAATCGTTTATTTACAAACTCATTGCTATAATTTTGATATAATCCGTAATTATTATATTTGAAATTCACGTGTAACGACTATTGATTCATAACCATTAGGGATAACATAACCTAGGTTAAATGATACATCGTATGTGTTTGTTGCCTTGATTAATCAGTTTTCCTAATTCGTAATGCTACCACCCAATTGAATCTAGAGATCGTATCCTAGGTTATTTGGTAGTTAGGTTTATTTAATGACCATATCTTGATTAAACACTACCTAAGGGAAAACTCAGGTTAATTATTAACCCATGATTAATAGTCTCCAGGAGAGGTTTGAGAACAACAAATCATAGAAAAATGTTTAATTAGGGTGTAGGCTGAGATTGAATTAAAGAGCCAGATTCCCAACGAATTTAGTGCTTTCTTCATTTTTCATATGTTTTCTTTAATTTGTTTTCATTAGGTTAGTTTTATTTTATTTTCTTATTTCTAAAACCAAACCCCCTAAACCGAAACACCGATTAATTTAATTTCAACTACTCTACATATACTCTCTATGGGATTGACCTAGACTCACAACTGCTATAGTAGTAGTCTAGTTCATTTTGACTAGCGTTATGACGCGCTGTCATTGACATAATCACACAATGTAAAAATCATGAAAAAAAACTTGCACAATGCTGTCACAAGAAAAAAAATACACGCAATGCAAATGCAAAGTTGTATACAAATGAAAATGCAAAAACATATATGTCCCCACACTTGAACAACATATTGTCCTCAATATGAGAGAAAACACATAAATAAAGCCTAATCAAAACACGAAACTAATTAAACAATACAAATAAAAGAAATAGAAAATAAGGGCAAGAATATTATAAGGAATGTGGTGGTGATGGCATCAGAGAAGAAACCTGGATGCATTTCATGCCACAAACATCCATCAATCAAACTCGCTGGAAAATCATAAAAATAAGACAACAAACACACATAAAATAATAAAAAATCTAAAACAGAATATGTAATTGAGAAACTCCAACTTCTCTTTAATCTTCATCACCCTCACCTTACCCAAACCCTAGATTTGCTTCTACTTTTGTTCTTATGCCTGAGTGCCTCTCTGTTTTTTTTTCCTAGGTGTCTCCTTCAGGGAGTTCCACACTTCACATCTTTGCCTTTTCTCCACCAACAACTCCTCTTGCCTTCCATTGCTCCCTTCTTCATATCTTGGTCTTTTCTCCAATAGCATTTCCTTTTTTCGTTTCACCTGCACCACAACAAAACATCAAAACCACTACACAGTAATATAGACTGACTTTCCACCACTAGCTGCAAGTTTCCCCTCTGCTCCCTCTTCAACCTCATATTAAGCTATTAAACCCCTAGAACCTCATTCCCTTCCACACTCTACCTTCCAATCTAACTTACCTACCCCCCTCCCGGTCCCTCTCTCAAAGATCTCATCCCCATTAACAGGTGTGCTTCCACAGAACACTATAGGCAGAAAGACATGGAAATAGGTGGTTGGAGACAATTCGAAAACTTCGTTATTTTATAGTCCACTAGTTGAGATTGAAGGAAAACTAATTGTGGCTCATAACATTGACATTTATAGGAAGGAGCAGGGACATGGGATGTTGCGATTGTGGGATTCTTTATGGATAAACGTCATGCTTTCCCTGTGATACAAGCTTAGACCTAGAAAAATTGGAAAGGTAAAGGATCATAGGAGGTACTGCTCAATGAGGAAGACAACTTGATATTTACCTTCAGCTCCAAATCTGAAGCTCAAAAGGTAATAGAAGAAGGCCTATGGCACATATCTTAACTTCCTTTATTTCTTCATAATTGTAAACCAAGAATGGAAATAGAGAAAATTATATTGAGGAAGATTCCTTTGTGGGTGAATATTCATAATATTGCTTTGGAATATTGGACGACAAAAGGGTTGAGTATGCTTACAAGTTATTTGGGTAAACTAATTTATATGGATGAAAACACTACTTTGAGGAAATGAGTAGACTTTACTCAAATATATGTGGGTATGAATATCTCTAAGGAAATGATAGATAGCATCCTTATCCTCATGATAGCAGATGGGCATTCTTTTAGAGAAAATAAAGTGTTGGTTACCTATCAATGGAAACCATCCCTCAATGCACAAGAAAAAGAATGGCAACTAACGGGGAAAGTTTTCAAAAGAGGTGACTATTGGGAAGTGATGGGAATAGAGGTTGTCCATACTACAAATAACTGTGAACTGGAGTAAACTACAAAATTGATAGGTAATAAAGAAGAAAAAGGGAATATTGACAATGTTGACTGTGATCTCTTTACTAAAGATGAGTGTGCTCACATAGCTAATACTCTATACTTAATTCAACCTCAGTAAGGACAACCAACAACAAATATTAAGAGCTGAGGGAAAACTATTAGTGAATCTGATTGGCGATGAAGGCACATATAAAGAACATGGCCCTTGTAGTCAAGAGAATGTCAATTAAAGGGATGAGGACTTGTCTAATAGCTTAATGCCAAATGTACATTCTCATCAACAACAAATGAAAGATGAGCTGAGAGGGAGTACTCAAGAGGAGCAGTTTAAGAAGGTGATTTCTAGGAAGAATAATAGGAGTAGTAGGAAGGGCTCCAAAGGAAAAGAACACTCTCATATGACTTTTATAGTATGGAATGTTACAGGAATAAACAACCATACAAAGCTTAATGCTGAAAGGCATTTTGTTATACACAAAAAGCCGATGTTATTTTGTCTATTGGAAACCGAAGTTTGAGTAGAAAATCTTAATAAACTTAGTTGTTTTGGTAGCAAATGGAATTTTCTCACTAACCACCAATTCCATGCCTACGGAAGAATTATTACTATTTATGATGAGGCACTTCTGGGGGTGACAACACTCATCAAGTGGGCAATTCATCCATACCAAGCTAGTTTTTAAAATGGAAAACTCCATTTCTTTGACTACTTCTGTTTCTGGACTCAACACAATCTTTTAAATTGAATTATGAAATTCTCTTCAAAGAATAAAAGCAACAGTAGGAGGACCGTGGATAATTAGTGGGGATTTCAACTCTACTTTTTATAGGTCTGAGGTTGAAAGGAATAGCAATTTACTCAACTATAACTTGGACATGTTTGACTGCAAGACAGATGTGGAGCTAGCTGATCTAAAAGTCGAGGGTCACAGATTCACTTGGACTGACAAACAAACTTCACAGTGGTTTATTCAAAAAAAGTTAGATACAGCCATGGTGAATGTGGATTGGTTGAACTCTTTCTCAGAAAGTAGAGCCATCTTTTTGGACCCTAGAATTTTTTATCATACCTTATCAAGGTGGAGAATTTGTTTAAATAGGTTTGAATTCACCATCCCTTCAGATTCAATATCTTTCTGGTTCATGACGAAGGATTCAGGTAACCATTTCCAAGAGCTTGGAGTATGAGACTTATGGTACAAAGCAGTTTATATGCTTGCAAAAGCTTAAAGCTATAAAGAAGGAACTGAAGGTGTTAAATTTAAAGAGAGGGCAGAACTCTAAAAAATAGATAGAAGAGGCATGAAACAAGCTTTTAGTAATCTAGAAATCATTGGTAGCCAACCCGAGTGATTGTTTTCTAACTAATGAGGAGAGGGAAGCTCTTAAGAACTATATGCGAATTGTGGATAATCATTGTTCCTTATTGCAATAGAGGTCTTGAATTAATTGGATTAAGGATGGGGATAGATGTTCTAAATTTTTCTTCAATATAGTGATAACTAGAAGAAACATCAATAAAATCACTTCCATCAAATCTGAAATAGGGGAAACTATATATGTGCAAGTTGAGATTGCAAGGGAAGTGAAAAAATTCTTTCAAAAACTCCTAGGAACTGAAGCTAACCCTGTAAAAAAAGGAATGGATCTTAGGTAAGTGGTCACAGCCTGACTCCCTGAACAAGAAGCCTTCTTCCTAATTCGGTCTGTCTCAGATCAAGAGATAGAGACGGTGGTTTTCAAAATGAATGGCTCAGAGGCCCCAAGTCCAGATGGATTGAATAGAATTTTCTTTCAAAAAACTTGGTATACAATCGAGAGATTTATTAAATATTTTGTGCAGGAGTTTTTCACAAATGGAGTGTTGCTTAAGGAGATCAATAAGACATTTCTATGTTTAGTTCCCAAGAGTCCTAACCTGACAACTTGGAGTGATTTCAGACCTATCTTATGTACTAATTCTCTTTATAAGTTCATTATTAAAGTGTTGGCCAATAGGTTAAAGGTTGTTCTTCACTTTATCATCAGTGGGAATTAAGGGGCATTTATGAGCAACAGAAATATTAGAGACAATATTCTTATTTCGTAGGAGCTCTTAAAAGGTATACCAGAAGTAAAACCCCTCAAAATTATGCTATTAAAGTGGATCGATAAAAAGCTTTTGATAGTGTTCGATGGAGTTTCTTACTACAGACTATGGAAATTATGAGATTCCCTCAAATGTTCATAAACTAGATTTAAGAATGCATAACCACTACCTCTTTCGAGATTTTGATTAATGGCAACCCAACAAAGATGATTAAAGGCAAAAGAGGAATTACGTAAGGGGATCCCTTCTCCCTTTTCCTATTCATAATTTGCATGGAAGTTCTCCCCCTTCTATTAAAACATAACATTTCATCTGCCTCCAATTTCAAATATCACACCAAAAGTAAGAAGCTTTCACTAACTAGTTTATGTTTTGTAGATGATCTTATTCTCCTAAGTAAGGCCAACATTCCTTTAGTTTATATATTGATGAATACTCTATAAAGCTTTAAGGAGTTGTCTAGAATGGGTACCAACTTTCATAAGAGCTATTTTATTTTGTCCAAAGGTGCAGCTCACCTCTTCAATTCTTTGTCACAAATTACTGGGATGAAAAAACAAGGCCCTCCTCTTTTGTATTTAGGGATCCCTATCTCTTCTCAATGTTTAAGATACTGAGAATGTCTCCCTCTCATTGAAAAAATTCAAAAAAGGATAGGGTCCTAGACAAATTAAACCCTTCCTATAAAGGTAAACTTCAACTTTTGAAGTCTGTTATTATGTCCATGCAAACCTATTGATACTCTTACATATTTCTCTCAAAATTCTTTATTAAAATAGTGGAAAAATTGATGAAGCAGTTTCTATAGGATAAAGGGAAAGGGGAGAGAGGCATTGCTAAAGTGAACTAGAAGCTTATATGTCAACCGAAGAATGCAGGTGGGTTAAGGTTGGAGTCAGTTAGTAAGAGTAATAGATCCCTAATGACCAAGAGAATTTGAAGAATTCTTAGTGAAAAAGAATCACTATGGATCAAATGGATTCATCACCACATATTGAAGGGAGATAGTTTTTAGGCACTAAGTTTTAAAGAGAGTTTCTCTTAGTTTTTCATTAAAATTCTTAAGTTGAGGGAAGAGGTTCATCCACTTATTACATGTAGAGTAAGGGTATGGGATCGAATCTCTTTATGGTACGATAATTGGATAGGTCATAGGGCTCTAATTTATAATTGGTTGATAAGGGATTTATTGGAAAGGTTCTTTATGAAAGTCAAGCTTCAAGGGTTAAAACAAAATGGCAATTGGTCTCTTTCCTCATAAGAGATGATATTAATACCAATTCTTCACTATCGATCATATAGAGAGGATGACATTTACTTATGGAAAGGGTTTTCGGTATCAGATATTTTTAACAGAAAAGCTAAGGATCTAATGGATGGGGTGCATACAAGACTTGAATGGTGCATACTAGTTTGGAGTAAAGTGTTAAAACTGAATGTCAGATTTCTACTTTGGCTAGCTATGCTAAATAAGCTAAGTACTATGGATAGACTGAAGTTCCTATCCTCTTCTAGGCACTGTATTATTTGCAACTTAGAGGATGAAAACAGAGATTGTCTATTCTTCCAATGCAATTTTTCTAAAGAGATGTAGGTTAGAATCTTTAATTTATGTGCCCCTAGCTTAATTCATAGTTGTCTAGTAAATATATTACAATAAATATCTCAATTGCCTATCTTTAGCCATGATAACGAAATCATTATGGTGGCTGTAGCAACTTGTCTTCAAGATATTTTGAAAGAGCGAAACAATAGAAGGTTTGCAGGGAAATTTAGAACCCTAAGTTCTCTCATTGAGCTTACAGTAGCTAATATCATAGAACAATTTATTATCAATCAGTTACGAACATACTTAGAGATTATAGAATTTCTGTGTAGCACCCCACTCCTGCAAGACCCGAACCCGACATCGACGGTGATATCCGAGTCCGTGCCCCGCGAGGGTGGCGTGCTGCATCACTCAGTTTAACAGAAATCGGTATATTTATTTTTTTTATCTCACACAAGCACATAAGCGGAAGTCAATAATCAAATAGGGCATAAGCCCCTCCAATTCATACAATGTCATTTATCAAGACAATTCCCATATGGCCGCTTAGGCCCTTTCATAATTACAAAATCCATAAGTTGTTTCAATTTACACATTATATAAAAATGAAAGACATGAAATGCAGACGCGAACTGATCCTGACCTCTATTCCTCACTTGAATGTTGTAGACATACTCCCGTTGGGCTAATGTGGTATTCTTCTAATCCTGAAAAAATAATTGCAAATTTTGGGTGAGTTTTGCGAACTCAGTGAGTGACCATCATTGGTGGCTCACTCATAGCATAACATGTACAAATCACATTATCCCATTAACAATCATAATGAATCACATACAATTGATCAGTCATTTTGCAAATCACATTCCACACATAATACATTCAGAAATCATTCAACCCATGATAATCATTTCACATATTACATTTCATGTCATTAACAACCATATTGAATCTCACATATGAAACCAGTCATTTCCCATTCAATATCATTTAATCATGTATGTTATACATATGCAGTGTGCATGTGACCCACTTTCCAGTTGTTACGTTGTTGCGACCGAGTGCCTGAACTGTCCCCCTATGGGGCTCATTATGCGTTGAGCCAAAGGCTCTGATTCATTTCTGATTTGTAGGGGTAGGAGAGCCCTCTGGGTATGCACTACTTCCCTTCGAGCTCGAGGCTCTTTTTCATTCGTTGAGCTTCCAGCTCTAATCGGTGGCTACTCTGGTCACAACTGCCATTATATTTCATGCATTCATGCTATGGAATGCATCACTCATAATTTCACATCTCATTCAGTCACTTTCGTATATCCCATTAGTGTTCATATGCAAATTCCCATTGTGACCTCATATCGTCAGTATTCATATGCAAATTCCCATATAGGACACGTTGATCAGCCGAATTATGTATCACAAATTACCTATCCCTTTTCAACATTTTTTTCATCTCGTCGGACTTTAGTCCGGCATGCCACATTAAAATGGAGAAGTTACAATTTCATTTTGGCTGTGGTTTTTAATCTAACTCGGGGTCTCCCCGTAGCTTGTACATTATTATTCTTTTATTTCAATCTACTTACTGAATTACCAAAAAAATGAAGGTTTGAAGCAAAGAAGGGACACAAGGTCATGCATTAACCCGTGTACTTCTCTTAAGCCATACAAAATTACAAATTCTAGGTATTTTGCGTTATACACAGTTTAGTACATGGTCGTGTATTAGAGTGTGTATCTCCCAAAATCCTAAAAAATACTATAAAAAGACATATTCAGAGCAAATTGGGAGAGGTAGACATATAGAGAGTTTAGAGACTTTCAGAGGCAACTCAAAGGGTAATTTTGATTCAGAAAAGTAGAAAATATGAAGAAATCATCAAAAAAATCCATTACAATATAAGATCAAACCTTTACCTTGTAAGAATATTTGATAGGAGACAAACAGGGAGATTTAGAATTATGAACCCTTTGTTTTAAATTTGTTTTTTATTTATGTTTGATTTTGTGTTCTATCATGTGTAACTAAATTCTTTTAGTGCCTATGTTAGATGAACCCTAGCTTTGTGCAATAAAATGTTTTGATTCTTTTATTAATGTAATTGTTTAGATTGATATATTGTGATTCAAATATATATTTATTATATGTTTTAATAGATTCGAAATAATAAGGCATAATCTAATTACATAACACAAAGATTAAGAAATCCTGCGTGTGACTAGATCTACCGTAATTGGAAGGAGTTGATTGCAACCCTAGAGATAGGATGATATAAATCCTGTAGATTAGGGTCAAAACTAATAATGGGATTCAAAAGTTGGTAAAGCAATTTTATAAACTTTAACCTGAGTAATTCGGTTGATAACCTTAGAATTAATTGTTCTTGGACTCAAGAGTAAGCTATTAGCATACCATAGGACTTTCTATGGTCCAATAAATCAATAAAGTAATTGCATGATAAAATATCAATCAATTTAGCGTATTTAGGGGGATTCAAAATCTAAACACTAATTTTTGATATCGGTAATTTCTTAAGTGATTTCTTAATTTTCTGTTCAATGTTGCTGCATGTTTTATTTTAGTTGCTTAAATTTCAATTTCTTTAAATAAAAATCAAAAACAATTTAGTAGACTAGATAATAGTACAACGATAATTATTAATATTCATCGTCTTAGTAGGAAGGATCAATACTTGTCAGTACTAGCTACAACTACGTCTTTCATAATTGACATATTAATGAGCCAGTATTTCACCAATGGTAGGAATTTGTGTCGTCCTACCATTACAAGATTGTAACTAATTTCTTATCAATTTAGTGTTTTATTCTGATAAAGGAAGAGTTTAAACAAATATTTACAAGTGATAAATGACTTGCATCTCAGCATGCTAGGACTAACACTGGATTGGAGGTTTCTAGAATTATAATTAAAGATAATGAATTTTGGTCACAATTTCAATTTGACATCCGAGTTTGTGAGCCTTTGGAGAGATTACTTCATCTAACTGATAGTGATGAGAAGGCAAAAATAAGTTATTTCTATGATGTCATAGAGAGGGCGAAGGAAGCAATTAAGGTCAATCTAAAAAATAGGCCTTCTTTGTACACACTTTATCTTATAGTCATCAATGAGAGATGTGAAAAAACAACCTTATTCTCTGTTATTTGCAACTGGGACATTTTTTAATCATAGTGTCTATTTCAAACCAAGTTTTACAAAGAAAACTGAAGTTAATAGGAGAATGTTATTAACTATTACAACAATTATTGCTCATAAGATGATGTAAGATATCCTAAGCTTACAAATGGAGACTTACAAGGATGTTTTTGGTGATTTTGGGATGTTAATTGTTACTTGTCAAAGAGACAAAATTTGTCCAGGTATATATTTTATTGTTACTTGTTGAAAATTAATCATTACTTTATTTTATTTATAATGTTACTTTAATTGCCTTATAGTCGCTTAGTGGGACCAACTCAGAAGTTGTATTCCAAAATTTCAAAGATTTACAATTCAAATTATTAGTTAATGTTTGAGGGCAACAAGGTGTGAAATTAATTGATGCACATTTGAAATCATCCATTTCAAGAAAAGGAATATATTGGAATATAAAGTATTGTACGGCTCAGTCTTTGTTCGATACAATTTAAAGTTCCAGGAAAGGTATGTTATTATCATTATTAAATTGGATATAATTTCTTGTAATTTCTTAATAGTTTAATTTTATTGTTTACTAAGGCTCTTAATAGAACAAGTAGTTCTCTATATCCAATTAACCTTTATTATATCGATCTTTTGACAGATTGAATTTCTAAAGAACCAGGTTTGATAGATGCAATTGACTTGAAAAATAATCTGGATGGGAAAGTATTGACAATTCATTTGGTACAATGAATTTTAATGATAGTGATGATGAGATTTCTCTCAATGATAGAGATTTTGTACCAAATGAGAATTAAGGTCAATGCAATTTGAGCGAGTATTCGATTGAATGAAGTTTCAGGTTTTTATTTCTACTCTTCTTTTAATTTCATTTATATTTGATCTATATGTTAAATTCTATAAATGCACTATGCAATATAAATATAATTGTAAATGTTTTGTTTCAGGTTTTACTTTTAGTTGATTGTTTCCTTGGCACAAACTTTTGTGAATTGTAATTGTTGGAGAGTCATGAATATTTATTATTCTTTTTATTTGATATTTAGATGTAGTTATTATTTATTATATGATGAAATTGTAACATTTTAAATAATTTGTATTGTCCTTAATTTTATATTTGTAAGATGATTAAATGATCATTTTTCGTATTAACTGTGGTTATTATTTATATGTGAAAAGTAAGGGATACTTTTAAAGAAATGATCTTAACGCTTAATTAATCATCATTAGGAACAAAGAAAGCAAGGTGAGATGGATAAAAGATGAAGATTAATATAAAGTTATTTAGAATGGAAACCAAAGCTGCTAGGATTGCGCTTGACAAAATTGGGAAGAAATTGAGGGTTGTTTTAGAAGAATTTGATTAAGGTTTTTGGATTTTGGGGTTAGTAGTTTTTAATTTTTTGGGATTAGAAATTTGAATTAATATTAACTGGATTTTAATTAATTTATTATTAATTACCACTAATTATAATTAATTTAAATTAAATGAATTTTTTTTATAAAATTTAAATTTAAAATAAATTTATGTTTATAAAATTAAACACATGAGATCCATTTCATCGTGTGACACAAATATAGTAACAAGATCTTTTTAATAATTAAAAAAGAATAAAAATGCATTACATCAGTGATAACGTCATCACTTAATAAATGAAGGCTTAACTTTATTTAATTTTTTATTTATTTTTAATGTTTTTACTATATTAAGATTCAAATTCAATGCTTTAAAATATTATAATTTAATATACGTTAAGATTTAAAATGAACTTTAACATATGTATCTGATCTAATTGATCTCCTCTCTTCTTAACTATTAAGATAAAAGTCCTCCTTTATATGTTTTATGATATACATACATAAAACATGGCTCATAAGTTAATATGGGCTCTAGTAAGAAAGAAATCTTGATTATTTAGCTTGGTTATAAGATCCTAGATGGGTAAATGGTTCTCTCAATCACAACAATGGAATGTAATGGCTTGGCCTCGTATTCGCGAATTATTGAACAAGTTTGAAGGGGTCAAGATTCCATTAGAAGGTAACCAATTTGCAATATAATTGTAAACATTTAATCTATATGAAGATGTGTTGGACCCCGAACCTTTTGGAAGCTAGGATTATTTAATAAGGAACTATTGGAAATTGGTTATGTGTAAATAAGAGAAGAAATTGTAAGATTTAAATGAATTGGAAAGAGATTTATTAAATCAAAAGTCATAGGATTGGTTAAAGTGTTAAAAGTTGGAAAATGTTACATTGAACATGCTTCGGTGTTTTGGCCA
>JANZXV010000009.1:14999867-15011176 GCA_027576455.1 Erythroxylum roigii
CATTTGACACTTTTGATTCCACCCATTCATTCACTAAGTTTTAACCTTCGATTTCGCTTCAAACCTTTCATACATTAGTCCCATAGACCAAGGATCATTCTAGGTTCACTTTAAAACCCATTTGAGGCTTAAAAAATATCATTTGTCCAGTGAATGTCCGTTTAACGGACAGATTCGGGTCACCTAAACCACTTTAAAAATTCGACCCTCAAAACGTTCGAATTTCGAAATTTTTCCTGAAATAGAAGTTGTAGATCTTGAAAGCTACTATCAAATCCATATAAAGATCATCTCATTTGGAGCTCTAAACACAGAGTTATGACCCTTGCACTAAACCATGTTCAATTAAGTTTTAACAAAAATCCAGATTTTGAACTCTTCCCTTCCAACACTCATGTTCTCATGCTTAACCAATTATGTCTAGTGCAATACTCAACAATTATCCATTCTTATCACTCAATGTTAAGTTAATATCATCCATAATCAAGATAGAGTCCATTATTGATCAAAAACACTTGAAAAGCCACACAATCATAGACATTTATTCACAACAATATCAACACCCATTGCCTATCTTCATGCCATCATTTGGGATCTCTCAAGACAAAATTCACAATCAATATCTTCAAAAGATTTGTCACCAATTGCCTCTAGTTTCATTCAAGCCAAATCTCAACTCCTTTAGATAATTATACAAACAATTATGCCTATCCAAATTAGAGCACACTCCCAAAAGCAACCATTGTAATTTTCCAGACTTTACCTAAGTTCATTCTTATCATTTAACTTCTCCAATCCATCTTAAGCCTAGATCATCACCATCAACTACTCAATTTAATTCAATATATCATTCACAACATGAACATCTATTAGTATCACTTAAGACACAAACACAAGCCTTATATAACAAGATTCAATCATAAAATCTTCATGATTAATTAACCATATTTAAAGCATACAACACAATACTTACTTGATTTTCCTTCAATTTCCTCAACTCTCATAAACCCTAATCTCCAAGCATCCATAATCTTCTTCTTCAAGGAGGTTAAGCTAGGTTTTCTTGTGCCAACTTGAAGAATCCATAAGATGGAAGTATGCTTGAAGGATGGAGCAAGGTTCCAAGCAATTAACTCAACAAAATAGAAAGGAGATGAAGAGAGGGAAGAGGAGCCACGAAAATGGGGAAAAGAACATAAATAAAACATTACTTACTCCTACAAGGAAGAGAGTGTCGTGGGGTATATCAAAGAAGGAGTCTAGAAGATGCTTAAAGGGGTTAGATGGCTTAGCTTGGCAAGTGACACGTGTCACTTGCCACTTGTCAATTTGTCATGCATTTGTCTAATAAATTTTCATTTAAACCCAATTACCAATAGCTAACACTTGTCATTAGTTTCTACAATCATGTATCATAAAATTCCAATACCATTCAACAATAATTACTACTGCCATTTATTAGTTGGCCTGCCCCTCAGCATTTTTCCTAGTCCGAAAACTATCTCCAAAAATTTCAGAAAAATGCCCTAAAATTCTCCAAAATTGCCAAATTGATAATTTCATGCTCCAAAATAATTTTCAATAACCATATTTCACAATTCTCAAACAATCCCATTTATTACCAATTATACCTGGAAAATGTCAATTGAGTGCATGCTCAATAATTTTAATGTGTGCAATAACCCAATTCATACATATGTACCCAAATCTGATGCATTTGCATCTTAATTTCACTTAAATCCCATGTACCAAATTTAAAATGGGCAAAAATGTGATTTACCAAAATTGCCCCCGAGGATGTCCGTTAAATGGACACACATGTCCGTTAAACGGACATGATTCGACCAAAGCCTCTCAATCCACCTGAACCAGTCCGTTAAACGGACTCACGTGTCCGTTTAGTGGACACACCCTATCCTTAGGATATTCTGATACCCGAGACTGTCCGTTAAGCGGACCTTCGTGTCCGTTTAACGGACACATGCTATACCAACATTCTCCAAAGATGTTTCCAAGTTTCCAATAGCTCATTAATCATCAAACACACTCCCAAATTTTCCAAATTCATTTCCTTTATCTCCAATCATTTCAAATAAAACATAATCATATCCATTTCCTCTAATTTCCTTTAAACCAAGCCTCATAGTTCACATGCACCAAATTTTAGGGTTCTAACCCGAAGTAGGGGGCGGGATGTTACACTACTGGTAGCCACTAGTCAATTAGAGCGTGTAGTGCACACAACATCTTTCGGTGATGTTTTGTTGACCCTATTACCATAGATTGAGTCCCACCAACTCCAGGAGCATGTTGGTGATGTGTTTTCTGCCTTTAATTGTTAAAAATTAGGTTTGTGTGTTTAACCATAGTTGGTGATGTATTTTTCTGCCTTTAATTGTTGGAAACTGATTTTGATGTTTAACCATAATCATTGGTTTCATTACAGTTGTATCTCAGTCCTTCTTTCATTGTTGCACAACTGTTGTTATTTGAAGTTTAATTTCTTTCACTATTGTTCTTCACCTAATTCTCGTTAACATCTTTCTTATTGTATCAGTTACATCATGAGTGATTTCAAAAATTAAAGTGTTGAAGGATAGCCACCCATTATGGTTCAATAAATCAAAAATTGGAAATTGAATGGGACGATTTATA
Organism: Erythroxylum roigii; assembly: GCA_027576455.1. NCBI lineage: Eukaryota > Viridiplantae > Streptophyta > Magnoliopsida > Malpighiales > Erythroxylaceae > Erythroxylum > Erythroxylum roigii. The sequence continues at coordinate 15,002,523 of JANZXV010000009.1, forward strand.
TTGCTTAGGAGAAGATGGTCATTATATATTTTAAAAGCATAGGAAAGTATGAGCATCTCACAAATCTAGATGCTGATATTAAGTCACCTAAGTATAATAAGTAAGAACAACATGACAACCAAATAATGATAAGCCTTTGGAATACCACGGAGCCAAGTATTGCTGACATGTGTCAATATGTAAACTCTTCAATAGAGTCATGAGAGTATTTGAGGCTTTTATTTTCCAGTAACATTACTCGTATATATGATTTATTTGTAGAATTGTTCAAGTGTTAGTAGGGAGAGAAGAACCAAACCAAATATTTTTTAGAAATTAAGAATTTATTTGTAGAACATTTAGCAACCCAATTGATAATAACAAATAAGGATCGACTTCTGAAGGAAAGAGAAAGTTATTTGTGATGAGATACTTAGCTTGTTTAAGACAAGAATATGAACCAATTCAGGCCCAGATACTCGGTGACACTAAACTTCCATTACTTGCTAAGATATATTCACGAGTATCTAGATCCTTGTGGGGACCAACACAAGAAAGAGGTGATAAATTTTGTCTAATTGTTCACAATAGTGGAAAAGATAATGGAGGCTGAAGTAATCGTGATGATCGTGGAGGAAAGGGGGATATGTTCGAGACTATTGGTGGGACTTACACCTAAAGTTGCGTCTAGAGCCCTCTTAGTCTATTAAAATATTGTAGAGGTTTCTAGTGGTTTTACCTCAACAAATGGAAACAAGGTGGCTTCTAAAGAAGAGTATGCAACTTTTCTCCTGTATCAAGTAGCCAATCAAGCAACCATACTAATTACGTCTTTTTCTCACCTAGGTAATCACACAGCTTGTATATCGTCCTTTGTTAAACCTTATATTATAGATTCAGGAGCCACTGATAATATTACAGGTAACTTAAAATTTTTTGATCAAATACTCATGTACCAGACTTACACTAACTTATTGTTGCTAATGGTTCCACTACTAGTATAAATAGGGCTGACATTACATTTTCTTCTCCTTCAATGACATTACCAGCAACACTATATATTCTCAAAATTTCCTTCAACTTAATGTTTGTTAGTAAACTAACTAAATCATTGAATCGTTCTATCTATTTTTCCTTTATTATGTTGTTATCCAAGATTTGAAGACAAAGAATATGATTGAAGGAGGACATAAATATAAAGGTCTCTATTATTTTGTTAGTTATTCAAACTCCTACTCAGTTGTTGCTTCACCCCTCCAAATCCATAGTCTCCTTGGTCACCCATCCATCCAAAAATTTTAAAAAAAAATGATTCCTAATTTGAACTCAAATATGCATTTAGATTGCGAGTCTTATCAATTAGGAAATGCCATTGTGATGCTTTTCCATCTAAAGTTAACAATAGAGTCAAAAGCCCTTTTGTGTTAGTTCATTATGATATTTGGGGTCCATCTTATACTATCTCAAAACTCAAATTTTGTTACTTTGTTATTTTTGTTATGATTAATCTAGAATGACTTGGCTATATCTAATGAAAGAACATTTTGAATTGTTTTCTATTTTCTAATCCTTTTGCTCTTGCTCTGAAGTCAAGACTCAATTTGGTTGTCTTATACGTATCCTCAAAAGTGATAATGCCAGAGTATATTTTCTGAATCCTTTAAGTCTTACATAAAAAAATTGGGGTATGATTCACCAATCTTCTTTCTCTCACACACCATAACAAAAGGGTGTTGCTGAAAGAAAAATTGGGTATGTCATAGAAGTTGCTCAAACCTTATTAATTGAGATGAAGGTTCCTAAAAAGTTGTAGAGTGATGTTGTCCTCACTGTTTGCTATCATATTAATAAAATGCTATCCACCACTCTCAAAGATCAGATCCCTCATACCGTTATGTTTCATAATACCCTTTTGTTCCCTCTTTTGCCTAGTATCTTTAGATGTGTATATTTTTTTCACCAACTAAATCCAAGTGTTGACAAATCATCTCTACGAGCTATCAAGTGTATCTTCCTTAATTACTCGAGGTCACAAAAAGGTTATTATTATTACAGCTCCTCACTTAAAAGATTCTTTGTATGTGTAGACGCGACATTCGTTAAAAACACTACATACGTTTTTGGGAGTCAAGATGCCAAAAGTTTTTATCATTATTTAATCTCACTTTTTGACAACTCCTCAAATAATTGGCCTAAAAGTTTAAACAATTCACTTACAAATTATGATCCTCCTTATCTTTATCAATTGTCTTGATTAAATTTGTAGGTTTATTTCTGACGACCTCGTCAAATGGAAGATGGCCATCTGAATGAGCCCTCTCCTCGAGAACCTAATTTATCTCCAGATCTAGAAAACAATGACTAGATTAGCCTATTGCCTTAAAGAAAGGTAAACGATCTTTTACCAATCATCCACTTTCAAATTTTGTTTCTTATAACCATATGTCCCCCTCATTTTGTTATTTCTTATCAAAACTGGATTTTTTGTCTATTCCTATAATTATAATAAAGGCTATATCGAACCTTGGGTGGAAGCAAGCTATAAAAGAGGAAATAGGTGCTTTATGGTCAAATGACACCTGAAAGCTTATTACTCCTCCTCTTGATGCCTCAATTGTTAGTTGTCAATGGGTATGTACCATTAAGACTTTTGTTGATGGATCTATCGAATGAGTCAAGGCTTATGTTGTTGGTACACACAAGTTTATGACGATTATTCTGAAACCTTTTTTCCTGTGGCAAAAATGGTGTTAGTCTATATTTTTATCTTCTTAGCCACAACTTATTCTTGGCCTCTCTACCAACATGACATAAAAAATGCATTCATGCATGGTAATCAAGAAGAAACAATCTATATGGAGCAACCTCCAAGGTTTGTAACTTAGGGAGAGTTTGAGAAAGTATGCATATTGAAGAAATCTTTATATGATTTAAAACAATCTCCTAGAGCAATGTTTGAACGGTTTAGTTCAGTTGTGAAGAAATTTGGTCTCAAGCAGTGTAGAGTGTACCATTCAGTGTTCTATCAACACATAAGATCTAGTAAAATTCTATTGATCATATATGTTGATGTCATTGTTATTATTGGTGATGATCAAAACATAATTAATAGATTGAAGGAATTCTTGCAACAACAATTCCAAACAAAAGATCTTGGTCTAACGAAGTATTTTTTGAGAATTGAAGTTGCAAAATCTAAAGATGTTATTTGTATCTCCCAATGCAAGTATGTTCTTGATATCCTAGACGAAGTTGGCTTGTTGGGATGTAAATTGGGGTCCAATGGATCCTAACATCAAACTTGATGTAGATCAGGGAGAACTCTTAAAAAATCTAGGAAATCATAAGAGACTGATTGGAAAATTAAATTATCTTATAGTTACTACACCGAACATTTTATTCAGTACAAGTGGTAAGTCAATTTATGCAATCCCCTCGAATAAAACATTGGAATGCAACTATTCATATCTTGAAATACTTTAAGCACAACCCTGGCAAAGTACTCTTATATAAGAACCATGGACATTATTCAATTAAGGCCTATAGTAATGCTGATCGGGCTAATTCTAGGACTGATTGGCGACCAAATATAGGATATTGCGTGTTTGTTGGTGGCAATCTAATTTCATGAAAAAGCAAGAAGCAAACGTTAGTTTCTTGTTCAAGTGCAGAATCAGAATACAAAGTCATAACATAAACAACCCAAGCATTTGTCTAGGTAAAACATGTAAGAACTTGGATTTCAACAAATTCAACCTATGGGGCTAATGTGTGATAATCGAACAGTCATTTACATTGCTTCTAATCCAGTTTTTCATGAAGGGACAAAGCATATTGAGGTAAGTAAAATTTACTGTCATCATATGTAACCTTTTAACTTGCATTTACACATTGTTGAAACTGACATGAAACTACTTTGGTTTCATTCTTTGACTTTCACTATTCCTGTCTTTTTCCTTTTCCTTCTCCTTCTATACTACATGACGTCGAGAAAACGAAAAGAAACCAAGAATTTGACAGATTAATTAAAGACGGCCACTTGCTCGGTTCGCATTCCCATAGAAGGGTGTGACGCTTATTGACTAGCAAACCGGGCATGAATCCTGTGTTGGACCAAAGTTCGACAAGAAGGGCATTCCTTCATCACTTGTTTTTCATGGAGCTCATTGCAATTTGTGCAAAGTACCTGATGTGCACATGGGAGGAAAACCACTGACTTCTCCTCAGATAAGCACATAACACACTCCCTCTCCCTTTTCAAACCTCCAGTTCCAAAGCCTTCAAAAGTTGTGACCTGTAAAGAGTCCTGGTCATCATCCATAGCCAGGTCAACAACCTTACTATCAGTTGTGCCATAGTTCCCATCGAATACCCTCATAAGAGCAGCTCTTGATGAAGCATTTGACTTCAGTTTCAATTCTGATATCTCACTCTCAAGATTCTTGATGTCTTCCATATGATTCTTTAAATCATCTTCAGTTTTTTGTACGATCATATCCTCTTCTGTCTTTGCTACAGTTTCAAGTTGCAACCGTTCCTTCCTTATAGATGCAGCTTGTGAAAGCAGCGTTTCTTTTTTTTTCCTTTCATGCTTGCATTTGGCCTGCAAATCCTCAAACAAATGTACAAGTCAGAATAAATATCACTCAAATATGACATATCAATAGTTAGTTTTGGGTATTTACGAAAACAATGCAACCCACTGGCCAGATTCGTCTTCACTTGACAAACAAAAAAACTTCACGAGGGCTTTGTGTTATCTTATTTTATTGGAAGGAAAATTTTGAAAAAAATATAGGCCTTGTAGTACTTGTCACCCATATGTTCTTTTAGAGAAAAGAAGTTTCATCTGGTTGAGGCCATCACCATTTATTGGTTGGCTATGGCATCCCACACTCGAAAATTTTACCTCAGTTTGGTTCTGCCTATTTTTTTCCTTGTCTAGTTCTTGCTGCAGCTCAGCCGCCTTCTGTTTCTGGGTCTTGAGCTCTTCCTGTAACAAGCCCTTCTGTCCCTCCCAAGATTGAATATTTTTAAGGACCTTCCGCTCCCTCTCCAATGCTTCCTGACACCTCACAGCTGACTCTACAGCTTTAGTTTTAGCAGTTTTCATATCATCTTCCAGTAGAATCTGTTCTTCCTCAAGCCGGCAACCAGTAGAAAATGCCTTTTCAACCTGAGCATTGGCATTCTTTAGGCAAAATTCTATCTCCGACAGCCTCTTCATGGTATTCTCTTCCAAGATTTTCTTCTCCTTTTTAATTTGTTCAGCTTCTCCCTTCTCCTTTCTTAATGCTTTGAGCTCAGGCATGTCCTTAAGAAGCCTAGCACAAGCCTCTGCGACCTTCTGATTGGCCCAGTCTGTGCAACTCTGAAGCTCATTCTGTAGATCCTGAACCTGAGGAACCAACTTCAGAATCAGTTCATCCTTCTCATCTTGTGGGACATACTTCTCCACAGACCTATCATAAGGAATTACAGCAAGGTAGTCAGCTATCTTAGGATAAACAGAGGGGTTTGCTTCAGGCATTGAAGAAATTTTCTTTTCTTCAGAAGCCAGAAACAGGGTATCTGCTCTGGATGGTGCAGATACAGTACCCATGCTAGTTGAATTTAAGGAGTCATTTGTCGCACAGAGAACAGATTGAACAGTGACAGGAACAGAATAGCATCTATCTGTTTTAGTGGTTTCTGTTTTAGCCTTATCCTTTAAAGAATGGTCTTTTGCATGCACATCAGGTAATTCAGATGAACCCTTCACCCCTTTATCCAGAGGAAAATCACCGATAGTAGCAAGGTGTCCAGCTCTGAAAGCCTGTTTACTATAATACTTTTGAAACCTCTCAAAGGACTTGATCCTCGGTACATTTTCTTTCTTATTATGAACCTTACAACCATGCTTTACTTTTCCTGCAGAGGCAGATGTTTGAGATTTGTGCTGGCCAGATTCCCATGCAGGATCCAAGGATTTTTCTGATGCCAACCCTTTAAGAGCAGAAGGATTTTTAAGGATTGGAAAATTCCGTAAAGTGCTAAACTTGAATTTTTCAGGCATATTACATGGTGCACTTTCTATTGAGGAATTAGGAATATTTGGTCCCTTGAGGTTCTCACAGCTAGCATCAGAACTTTGGGCTTCTGACATCAAGTGGGTAGTGTTATTAGGATAATTCTCACCTGGGACCTGGTCACGTTTAAATTCATTCATTAGACTGCCTTCCAAGGTGCAGGCTTGTGATATGTTCATATCGCACATTATCAGCCACCACATTACCTCCCCAATAGACAATGATGGCTTAACCTCCCGAAGGATATTAACCATCTCAATCATCGTGTATTCCGCCATCTGCTGCAAATTCTCAAATACAATATCTCTTGAAATATCTACACACTTTTCTTTATTCAATATGGCCAGAGCATCATGTACAATGTTTGACACAAGGTCTTCACCCCCGCGGTAAAGGCCTAGCCTTGATATAGCCTTTTCAGCAACATCTGCAGCATATCCACCCTCTACTATCTTATTGATTGCACTCTGGAAGATTAACCGTAGATTAGAAAACAATAGTCCTTCAAACTCTGTTGCAATAGGGTCAGTCCAATCATCAAGGTCAGACTCTTCTCCTGTCAGTTTAAGTAGAGACGGCCCTACTTCCACACTCTCAAGATCAGTCTGTAAATTTTGAGACTTCTCTTTTGATGACTCATATGAATGGTACTCATTCAAGGAAGATGATGAACCAACTGCATTTGGCATAGAATGATTAACTAATTTTCTCTTGATCTTACTCTCTTTGTCCTGCAGCAAAAGTGATGAGCTCCCCGACTTGCCGCTACTTTCCTCACTATCAGCCATTTTACCCTCTCTATGAAAGACGAGGAGATATACCCAGGAGTAGGACCACTGGCCTCTCTATCAATATACCCTATGAATGAAGAAAGTTAACAATGCAAAAGAAGCATTATAATCTAATCATTAAAAGGTTTGGTGCAAAATCGAATACACAAATGATAAAATGTAAACACGATTCTCATACGCTCCCTTGAAACTAAAGGCGAAATAAACCATGGCACTGTACGACGAAGGATCATGATGGCAGAAAAAAAATACTATAGATATGTGGTCCGAAAATAGGAAAAGCCATACCAGTAGAGCCAGCAACTGATAAATGATCTATCAATGCTTCATCCTGCATAAAGCAACACCGAGATTGATCAAAAGACAGACCTAAACAAAACCACGCAGAGCAAAAGCCTAACAACATACACGATACCTACACAGCCACATTGCACTCAACAATCAGAGAAACCGACATAAAACCATCTTCCAAAAGTCGCTCAGGGCCATAAAAACCACAGCTTTACACGAAAAACCACCCAAAATAAACAACAAAATTATGGCAAAAACATAAAGAGCAGTACGTGCAACCTCTAACCAAGAAAAACGACACAGAAACACGAAAAGGTCATTCTTACTATATTATGAACAAAAGCACTGATAGAAAAAATAAGGGGGCGTTTGTTTTTCACATGAGGAAGTTGTGAGCAATTCTTTGAGAGCTGGCTCGGTGCTTGGGTACTGTAGCGAGTGGCTAGGCAACTGTGGGTGGGTTTATATAGGGTTTTAAGTTAACCATCAGTTTGTCCTAATCAGGGGTTTGTTTTATACTAGAGCTTAACCATGGTTATCACCTTCACGTTTAACATCTTCTTCAATTTAATTTCGTGGATTCACTAAATATCTTAATGATCCTCTGTGTGTGGGAGCATGCAAATGCAACTCTCTTCTTCACCTCTGCCCTTAACTTTGTGTTACCGGGTCTGATCATCCGTGATCATTTCAACCGTAAAAATTTAACGTGTCTAATTTTTTGGTTTATTTTTAAACTTTTATGTTTAATTTAATTTAATTATTACTATTGTTAAAAATAATCAATTTATTAATTAACTAATTAATTTGCATAAATTAATAAATTCATATAAATTAAAATAAATCAACTAATTTTTATTTAATAATTTACTTTTTCATTTAAAATTCAAATTATTCGAAAAGTAAGAAAAATATTTTCTAATTATATTTTAAATTTTATTCAATTTTTATCAATTTTATAATAGACTAATATTAATTGATCCTTTTAAATTATAAACTTCTTATTTTATGGGTTTAATTTTAACGTTAACTATGCGACTGAATGACCTGCGTTGCAATATCTTCAAGCTTTAGCATGGTTAGAGACTTAGAGTACTAAAATGGAAAGTGCATCTAGCCATTTTCGTATCATTAATGTTAACGATATCAACATGGTGACAACTTACAATTTCAAATTTAACATTTCTTAACGCAATAACAACAAAAGCTTGAAGATGATTGGTATTGGGCTGATTGCGCGGGACTCGGAGGGTAAGTTTGTAGCTGCTAAGAATGTAGTTAAAGATGGAGCTTTATGTGCTAGGGATGCTGAAGCAGTGGGAGTAAAGGAAGCATTGAGTTGGATAATGGCAAATTCTTGGTTACCAGTTTTGCTGGAAACGGATTGCTTGGAAGTAGCAACAGTAGTCAATGCTGCTTTTTATATTGATAATTCCAGTTTTAGTCTAGTGATAGCTGATTGTAAAGCCCTTTTGTCATAGATGATTCATGTGAATGTCTCTTTTGTTTATCGATCTGCGAATGT
>JANZXV010000009.1:15094431-15107352 GCA_027576455.1 Erythroxylum roigii
CTAGCTCTAGTATAAATAGATGTATGTTATAGCCATTTTCAATCAAGCAAATACAAAGTGAGTTCCTCTCCTCCAAAATTAGAGTGTTCTTGTTCTCTCTATTCTTTTGTTTGTTTTCTATCACATTTAACCTGAAAATGCGATAAGAAATCTCTTGTTGAGAACAAGATTTTGGTTACGGTTTCGAGGATAGTCCTCGTACCTGTGCTAATTCTGGTCGCTACAACAGCAGAGAGCTAGATGCTCCATCAAGTACGACACTGAACCTCCTACGTTCCACCCTCTCATGTAACCTATTCTGGTTGCTCTTTCTGCCATATTCATCCAAGCAAGTACGGCTATATGAGTTATCAGCATATATCTATTTTGGAAAAAACAGCATTCTGTTGACTTAAAAATGGATGAAATTCTGTATGGCCTTCCCTTGTAAGTGAAAACCCGAGTTTCGTGCCGCTGAAATAGGCCCTACAGTGTGAGGAGAGAGACTTCATACTTCGCAAATTGAAGTCACTCATTGGACATAAAATGATGAAAATGAAGGTTTTGAGCAATAACACAAGGGGTGTTATGCATTCGTTATTACAAGGAGAGAGGGGCATTACATGGGGCTCTCTCCTCCTCCGAGGAATCTTCTCTTCTTCACAATCCTACCAACCCCAATCGTTAGTGTTGGTTGTCCTAAACCTTCTCTTAACTGGCCTAACAATGGCCAATGCTACTCTTCTTCCCTAATCACCATCTACCCTCAACTTCATACCTTCTCCTTATTATTAGGACAGGATGGCCTCTTGGACCCTTCTACCTCTCTTCCATGGCCTCCTGTCTCTTATCATCCTTGTCTTGTGTTCACCGACCTCCTATCTGGTCACAGCTTTATCCTCTTCCTCCTCCTCCTCGGGAGGAATCCATGTTGATGTAATCCAAAAACCGTCCCCAAATGTCCCCATCTTCCGGGAAGCTCCAGCTTTTCGCAATGGAGACTCCTGCGGGACAAATAGAATCTATGTTGCCATGACCCTTGATGCAAATTACCTTAGAGGCACAATGGCTGCAGTTTTGTCTATTCTTCAGCATTCAACCTGTCCCGAAAATGTTGAATTCCACTTTCTCTCTGCACGTTTTGAGTCTGAGGTGTTTTCCAGCATCAAGTCCACCTTCCCTTACCTCAACTTCAATATCTACAGGTTTGACTCTAACCGTGTTCGTGGCAAAATCTCTAAATCCATCCGTCAGGCATTGGACCAACCTCTCAACTATGCTAGAATTTACCTAGCAGACGTTATCCCACCTAATGTCAAACGAGTTATATACTTGGACTCTGATCTTGTAGTTGTTGATGATATTCAAAAACTATGGGAGGTTGATTTAGCGGACAAAGTTTTGGCCGCACCAGAATATTGCCATGCAAATTTCACCAAATACTTTACAGAGGTGTTCTGGTTCGATCCTGTCTTGGCCAAGACTTTTGAGGGAAGGACACCTTGTTATTTTAACACTGGGGTTATGGTTTTGGATGTGGAGAAATGGAGGGAAGGAGAATATTCATTGAAAGTTGAGGAGTGGATGGGAATGCAAAAGCAGAAGAGAATATACCATTTGGGGTCATTGCCACCATTTCTGTTGGTTTTGGCTGGAAACATAAAAGCTGTGGATCATAGATGGAACCAACATGGCTTAGGAGGTGATAATATTGAAGGGAAGTGTAGGAGTTTACATCCTGGTCCTATTAGCTTGCTTCATTGGAGTGGAAAAGGGAAGCCATGGTTGAGGCTTGATTCGAGAAAACCTTGCGCAGTGGATCATCTTTGGGCTCCTTATGATCTCTATCGCTCTTCATCACATTCCTTAGAAGAATGAAGGATGAAGGCATTAGACATGGGGAAGATGGGACGAGATAGTATAAGAAAGGTTAAAACAAAAAAAATAAATAAAAGAAGGGGAAGAAGAGAAGATTTCTTTGATTAAAAACATGATCTTTCCTTCATTTTCTGGGGTTGACGAAAGAACAAGGAAGATGTGCTTTTATATTGATTCAACTAACATAAATTGAGTAGTTGCTTTACCATTCTTCCACGCAGAAAATTAACAGCAGCAGACAGGAAAGAGAAGGTTTTTCTAGTGGGTTTTTCTTTTCCTTTTTTGGTTCTTTTTTTTTTCCTGTCCTTTTGGTACTTAATGAAATGGGCGCTTGAAGGTTTCTTTAACTGATATATATCGTTGTTGGTTAGAGCATGGATCTTTCCAGTTCTGTTGGAAATTATCGACCGACAATGCTTTGTCTGCAATGTTCAGCTTATTTTTCATTGCCTGAACATGTCTAGTGCCATGTTACATATTTCTGAATTCCAGTTTTGAGTTTTTCCCTCAAATGTTTTAAGAATTCGAGAACTTATTTACAAATCTCGCACGATTGTTGGATTTAGATTTAAACAACATACAAGCAGTAGCAAAAGGTTCAAGGAAAAGCTGATATCCTTTTCTAAGACTTACAAGAACAAACTAGTTGATCGTCCAATCTGAACTTATTACATCTAAAACGAAATTCAACTGCAAACTTTATCAATGTATTTCAGCTCTAACACCATGAGATTTTAACCCTTTCTGGGTGCCATGCTAAAGTTTCTTTTCATGGCTTCTTTCCTGCTCTTAATGAATTCATCTGATTTTTCGTTAATATTTGAAGCCACACTGAACAGATGTCTCGGAATCCTCTCTCTGGGTTTCTCTGGCTCTTTTGCTATGACCAATCTTTCACTTGCTATGCTCTTACCTTTATCCTTGTCCCTGTCTTCGTCTGTACCACCATCTCTTATACTGACAGACTTTTTACGGTCGCTTCCTGATGTTGTCATATTTGGTTCTGTGACTCGTGCGGCTTTACCTCGACGAGCTGCTGACTCCTGTGAGGCTTTGCTTTGATTTGTTACGCCACCTTTCACTCGCACTACTCTGTTCCTATTCATCGCAGCCTTTCCATCCACCAATTGGCTCTCTTCTCCTTCTGTGAAAGGGGTTTTGTCAACAGGAACCCAATGATCCAATTCTTCTTCATTATGGAAGAAATGAACCTGGATTTCGTGGTAGTCTAAATCATCTGCCGACCATCCCTGAGCTTCATGGAATGTCTTCTCTTCATCATTAAGACCGGAAGCCGCTCTTTGGGTGGCAGGATCAGCGTCAGGTACTTGAGTTGCTGCCTGACCCCAAGTAATGCGCTTGAGGCCGCGAGCAACTATGGTGTTCATCAAGAAGTTGATGAGCCTTTGGAAAATGCCAGGGGGTTGATACTGTGTCTCCTTCTGCATGTTTAAACAGATAAGAACAGAAATAACAGACAGTATGATGGGGTAAAAGAAAACAGATATTGTAGAGTTTTATCTGAACAATTGGTCACCATAAGTTGTTCTATCCTTGGAAACTGGGGTAACAAAAAGAAAGAACGTGATAACGAAGGAATCATCCTTTTTGTGATTTGGTGGAGATTTCGTTTCAAAGGGGTCTCAATTTGTAGACCTGCTTTAGTAAAAAGCTGAAAGAGATAGGAGGAGGAGAGGAATATCATAGACAAGTCTAAGCTGAGGATACCATGCATTACAAATGGAAGTGGAATCCTACCTTGCTTCATCTTTCTCGTATTCCCGAATCCCACCGCCGACAAATAATCATGAGTCCAGATTTCTCTCTCTACTTTTACGTGTCTTATTATGTCCAGTAAATCTCAGCTATTTATTTATGCGAATTTCATATTTATTTATATGAGATCCATACGGAGCCATACAGGACCCGCATAAATAAATGACTGAGATTCACTGGACACAATAAGACACAATAAAAACTTGACAAAAGATCTTGTTCCAATAATCATTGTCAAACCAACCCAAGTCGTCAGTTGGCACAACGAGGATATCTTTCTTACGAGATACTCTGTCTAATATTTCATTTATGCAGCTATCATCATTTTTTTTTAATGCAAGACTTATACTAGACTTGTATAAATAAATTACTGAAATATATGAGATAGAATAAAATACTATAATATTGGACAAAAATTCAGACTCCTCCCTTCTACGTTGACCCAACACCAATGAAAGGGAATAAAGTAAAATCAAATTTACCAAATCCAATTTAGGCCTACACTATCAACTGGGCCAGAATCTTTCTTAGAGTCTGTCGTCTCGACCTAATTAGGCCCAGAAATTGACACCTCACCAAAGCGGTGCGCACTTCATACCCAGCGCATCATACCAAGAAACAAAGAAGGGCGGAGGGCTCCAGAATACCCAAAAAGACGCGACAGCTAGTCAACTCTAACATTTTCACTAATTCCGTTTCTGTCCGTACCCGGTCGATGGATTTCTTCAAGTCTGTATTTTCCGATGAACCCGATTCGGCAAGATCCGAATTCGATCCCCACAGCCCGGAATCTGCTGACGAAAATCCGGATAGCCCAACCGTCCGTGATGGTGGCGGGTGGAGCTTCGGAGGTATGATCAGAACCCTAACCACGAAATCCGAATCCGTCATCGAGACCTACCGTCGCGATCTAAGGGAATTTGGGTCGGGTCTGAGGAAGGAGATCGAGGTGGCGCATGGTTCGCTGGAAAATGTAGGGCAGGCAATCGACGAGCTTGGTAGCTCCGTATTGAAAGGAACGGCTCAGATCATCTCTCATGGCAAGGAGACTATGCTTGCCATAGATCAGGAATCGGATTCAGCTGATAACAATGTCAATAGAAGCATTAGTCAACATAGCTTGAATTCGAAGCCGTACAGTCGATTTGATGCTCAGGTGCTTGCAATTCAAGGTGATGTGAGCACGTACTGTGAGGAGCCGGAGGATTCGGAAGAGTACAGGAAGTGGAGATTAGGGTTTGTGTTGGAGGAGAAGCGAGAGGAGAGTCGGAGCTTGATTGAAGAAAATGGAGCTGTGGATAGTGTGTACAAAAGGGTTGTACCCAACAGCGTTGATGAGCAGACTTTCTGGTCTAGGTATTACTACAGGGTTTATAAGCTCAAGCAAGATGAGGACTTGAGAGCTAATCTCGTGAAACGAGCGATATCCACTGAAGAGGACTTGAGTTGGGATGTTGATGATGATGATGATGAAGTGATCGAGAAAGAGGAGAAGAAAATCGTAAAAGATTCAGGCTTTAAGGAAAATGAGAGCTCTAGTAGCAAAAAACATACGGAAGTTAAGGCAGTGGATAATGAGGGTTGTGAAACAGAGGTTGGTAGTGGAGGGTGTGTAACTAGTGGTGGTGACAATGTGGTTAGTACTGAGAAGATAGAGTTGGAGAAGAGTAAAGAACAGAATCCACTGAAGCCTGATGAGGAAGTGGGTGTAAAGGTGAAAGCTGATAATGGGGATTCTTGTAAAGATAGTGAATTCTCAGTGGTGTCAAGCCATCAATCAATGGCAGAGGAAGAGGATCTAGGGTGGGACGAGATTGAAGACCTGAGCAGCATAGACGAGAAGAGACCAACGGGTCAGACTGGAAGTCCAAATAAGATTGATATACAGAAGCGGCTGAGTGTTGCTGAAGAAGAGGAGGATTTGAGTTGGGATATTGAAGATGAAGATGATGATGAGCCAACTAAAGCTTGAAGCCTCTGTGAAATTACTTGATCATTGTATTGCATTTCACTTTGCAAGTGAGAATATAATTTCTTTGTACCTTTATCATTGAATTTGAAACAAATGTGTCTATAATAGCAAGCTTTCTGTTGAGTACCTATTACTTTTCTGTATTTGTTCACTAGTATTGGTAGGTCCTATTGTTTAGCTGCTCATTTCTAGCATGCTAGGAGTGCCAAAGTTTGATCGTAGTAGAGTAGACGATTCCTCTGAAGAAGGCCACTACTGCTTTTAATATAACCATGTTGCCAAGAGATGTTTTCTATTTTCAAATATGCTGTTTACGGCAACTTTTAATTCAAACTGAAACCTTAGAGGACACTGGAGATGTCATATTTTCTGGGTTACATTTACTGTCAGAAAAGGAAGCATAACGTAATCCAACTCCTAAAACATGGCTATCTTGCATTCTGCAATTGTTCTTCTACATCACAACTATAACTTCTAGACACAAAGCGTTAACAGATATCTTTATCTTCCCTTAAACAATTACACTAACTCACAAAAGCAGTCACCAAAACACAAAGTTACCTGTCTATTAAAAGATTAAAAATGACATAATACAAAATTCTTCCCTCAGAGTTAATTCACAATCCTCGACACTTGAAGCTCCACTACACTTCGGGACTTGCATGATTGGCATCGTAGAAATGTATAACTTGATCAGCAGCACTGGAACCTAATCTTTTTCTCAGAGAAAGGAAGGAAAACAAGCAGGAAAAAAAGGCAAACTTTTTCTACCATCACTTCACCCTTGTTTGTAGAATAGGAGAACTTTTTTCACATAACAGAATGTTGTTGATTCATCAACAAACTTCCTCAAGGGACTTGACTTCATTTTCCTTCAATAGTGATACCCGTTTCAGAAATTGATTCCGTTACATGGGTCTGAACTGGAGAAGGTAATGCAAGAAGACGTCCCTTTTGGGCACGGGGAGGAAGATGCTTAGCAGGCCTTCTTGATCCTACAGTCCATGGTAAGAAAACTCCTGTACCGCCACGAGGCATTCTTTTAGGACTCAAAACTACGGGACGCACTGAAGCCAGCATCACCATGGGAGAGGTATGGACGACTCCCCATTTGGTCATTGTGTCTACTGTGTCATATCCATTGAAAGCTCCATTTGGTACCACATATGGGCTCGCAGTACCTGGTTGCCATAGAGCCATGGGACTGGTTGGTGGTGACTGGCCTTGGTTGGAATCAGGGCGTACTCTGAAAAATGTGATGCTGACCCTCTTGTTTGCAGATGAGCACATGACATGCCTCGCCATATCTGCACTGTTTCCTCTCATTACCAAAAGTGACCTGCAAAATTTTTACATCATGTCATGTTTCATCTTTACAATATCGTTCCAAGGAGAAGACACATCATAAACAATCAAGTGAAAAATTTCAGCGCGAAGCCTGTTCATGTTTGGTACTCTTAGTTGAATGCAGTAGGAAGCAACTAGATGCTACTTAGTCTGACTAAATAGCTAACTAAATAACATTACAGATCAAAACCTAAACGAGGAAACTAAGCCATTTTCCAGCTATTTGAGATTCTTCTTCTGCAAGATGCTTCTAGTTATTTCAGAGTACCAGATAGAAGCCCTGTAACTGATGAAAGATTAATGATTAAGCTCAAAATAGTTACCCCTGTTTCAGTGATAGCATGAGTGGACTTCTGTAATTTCCATCATTATCACCCACAAGAATTCGTCCAAAAGCCATTGTAGATTCAGAGAGGAGAATAGTAGAGACTGGTTGGTCCAAATGGGGTGGCTTTAGGAAAGGTTGAGAAAATTCATCCTGCATTAAAGAACATATACCAAGTTACTTCTTTATTCTCCTCAAAGAAGATATTCAATTCACTTTAACGAACAAACGGTCATAATACTATTGACTAGGGTCAAATATCAAGGAAGGTTCGATATGCCACTCAATTTATGGACCAACTCAACAATACGGCATAACAAGATGGCAAAATTGGTAATACCTCATCAAAGAAGTGAATAATGCAACCATTTGGTTTCTTGTATTCTGGTATAAGCCGCCATTGAACCAAGTGATCTATAACACTACGGAGAAGAGCTGGAATCGGTTCTATACTACCTAGCGTACAAAAAGAAAACAATCACTCACTATCTTAAACAATTTATAGCATGATAGTTGAAGTAGAACATGAAAAAATCAAAATA
This sequence comes from Erythroxylum roigii, assembly GCA_027576455.1. Taxonomy (NCBI): domain Eukaryota; kingdom Viridiplantae; phylum Streptophyta; class Magnoliopsida; order Malpighiales; family Erythroxylaceae; genus Erythroxylum; species Erythroxylum roigii. Next base: position 15,102,251 of record JANZXV010000009.1, read on the forward strand.
TCATAAAGACAATAACCTACGGGAGAGAAGAAAGAGTACGAAAGTTCCATTAGTAATACTATTATGAGATCTTACTCGTTTGATTGCCATTGGCAGCTTCCTCTTTTATATGACCAAAAATAGGAACACCAAACTGTATCAGCTCTCTCTTATTTCCTTTCATTTGCTTGTTGAACAAAATGAAAGTGTCCCCTAAACCAATATCAGTTCAGTTAGTTCAAAAGAAAAATATTCAATGAATGTGCCATTTGCTTCTTTGCAATCACCAGCTTTTTGACCTGCGATTCTTAGTATGAAACAATTGGCATGTTCTGAAGGAAATTACCCAAAGATAGTTGATATTGTAAAAGAACTGTCATAACATGCAACTCAAGTTAACATAAACCAAATTGCTAAACTGCCATCACGTGTTCAATGGCAGAGTCATAACATGCAACTCAAGTGAGAAACTAAACTGCCAAAGTGTCATCATGTATTTTAAGACAATAATAGAAGCACAAGGAAAGCATCCGACTGGTTTGAATTTTAATTGCTGTATCTCAACAAGTGAAAATCCTCACAAAAGCATAAGACTAACAACTAGCCTGAAAGACAACCTCTTAAGGGAAGTGTTATCAAACAACAGAAGTATTATTTGAGCGGATGGAATATATGGATCGCTTACTGTGCTGGAAAATGCGACAGAAAGTTAGGCTGACTAGCATTCCTAGAGCTAGAGGACCACAGAGAGAAATGTCACCTGAGAGTTCTCCATTCTGACCAGCCGCACGGAGTTCATTAACGAAGTCAGTCAACTTAGACAGCTCAGAATCAGTGAAAACATCCTCATATAACTTTAAACCTTTGACGACATTCACCTGCCAGTTGCAATATCCCAATCAGTAAGAGCGGGCTTCTGTTTCGTTTCCTTAATAGCGCATACTATAGAGGATATCAACTCTCTGGATATCATTTTATGTAAGGAAAGAATGCTGTAAATTCTGAAAGAAAGAACTCGCCATATGGCCCTTCACTTGCTCCTTGGCTGTGAAACCCTTCGTCAACTTTACTTGAGCAGGACGTGATTCGCACTGTTCGTGGATGAAACATATATCAACATTTTCGTTGATGGGCTGCACTTCCTGAGATCCTGCATTATAGAGGGAAAACAGAGACAAATGGAGTCAGAACAATATCAACTCAAGAGAACAAATGATGAGAAATTGTCATATTGTTGTAGGTGTCTAGTAAGTGGATTGAAGTCCTGCTGTCCTGGTGGAGCATGTCATCAAAACTCAGTCTTACACTCTTCTTTATCCTATAAAATCTCACGTTCCCCAGAAACAATAAACTCCCTTGCATTGTCATCGTAAACAAGGACTTTGCAACATAAACAATCTTGTCAGACTTGATCGTCCCAAAATGTTACTTGAATTACTCTAGAACCAGATGAAACGATACATGAATCAAATTATTAAGATCACTCTTAGCTCCAAAATCCTCTATTTTAACACCCACTGACATTGCCTTAGTTATTACCAACCCCCAGTTTGAGTCGCATTTTCCAAGATTTTGAAATTAATAGCTTACTAAAAAAAAAAGGTAGACTTGATACCCAAACCGATCAAAATGATCGAAGTAGGACCCAGTGACTTAAACCCGGTTAATAATGTAGTTAAAGAAATAACATAACAATAGCAGCCACCCCTTTTTCCGCCCTTGACGGTTGGAAAATTCTTGTGACACCTGTGACAAAGCTGTCCCTGTCCGGAAATGTACCCAGATGACTCCCAAAAAGAGGGGACGGGCAGGAGGCCAACAGAAAGGTACAAGAAATAGCAGAAATGGCAGTAGTGGCGGAGATTCGAATCTTTAATTCGTTTAATGCCAACCCAAAAATATAATTGGCGACAATTTCAACGAAACAAAAAATACTAATAATTTTGTTCCACCCGGAATCCCGTGATCCCGGACTTGACCCGAAAAGTTGGCCCCGTCCAAGTAGTCCCCACATTAATAACGTTATTGGCAAATGTGTAAACATGTCAAAATCTAACAGCCCCAAACATCAGATGACCAACACATCGCATGGATGACGTCAAACCAAGATCAGATCAGACGGCCTACACCACAAGCCGTCTACAATAAAATCATTGCACACATCTCCACGCAGTATTGAACAGAGGGAAGGTGTTCGCCCTGCCGAAACTAACCGTACCACCAGAAGCATACAAACCCTTTTCACCACCTCGAAACACTCAAACTCCACTAAAAACTTCGAGATAGCTAGAAAATAATATTAACATCATCTAATTGCTTCCCCCTTTTGTCTTTCACTGCGATTCTTCTTTTTTTCTTTGACAGAAAATTGAGATGGCATAATATTAAAATCAAATCATAAAATTCTGTGCTTTTTAAAAATAAGGAAAAAAAAATCCTAAACGTCATTAATCGTCACCTAACCTAACAGAAACTTTGAATTCAACGGCCAAAAATAACACAGTGGGTTGAATCTCCGATCTATGAAGAAAAACAATGCTATATTACGGAGTAAGTAAATAACTGTATATTTCTTTAAGAGAAAAATAATGAAAATAAGGTAATTTCCAGTAAAGGAAAAATAAAAGGATCACAACTTTTCTGGAAATAAAACTGGCGAGTTTCAAACAAATATAGGAATTGATTGACTTTTTGGCTTAAAAAGTAAAGAAAACAAGCAGAATGCACCTAAAGCGGTGGAGAACTGTTACTCGATTAATAACGGAAAATTAGAAACCGTTCAAATTTGACTATTTCGACGGAAAAATCGTTAATCTTCGCACTGGTAAGCGAACTCGCTGTAGCGATTTTCAGAAACAAACAGAAAATAGTCAAAGCATCAGTCAACAACACAATTTCACAGTGTTCCTAATGCGTGTGGAGAACATGATCAGTTATATTTACCTGAATCAGTAATTTCGCTGTTCGGCGAGTCCTCTTCTTCAACCACCTCAACCCCGTCGCCGACGGCGTCACTTGCTGCACTTTTCACGGCTACCCCTTCTCGTTTCATCTCCTGTTCATCGAAAGAAACTTCCTTCACAAGTTCATCGCTCTTATTTTCACTCGCGCATATTTTCTCCTCCTCATCTATTACTTTCCTCTCCGTCACGCGCCTGAGTTCCACGGCCACGTCGGCAATCGAATGGTACTTCTGCATCTGTAGCACTGGGATCCAGTTCAGTCGCCTCCGGTGAATGGCCGAGAACACCGACTCGTACTCCGATCCCCCTCCGGCGTCGAGCTGGGAGAGGTGGCCGCAAAGCGCATCGATAATCGCGTTGGCGGCCGCGAATTCCCCGCGAAACCAGGCTAGAATCGCGTCCTTGGCGACCGTGTCCGCCACCACCATCGGCGGAGCTGGAACTGGAATAACCGCGGGCATCACTGGAGGCGCTCGATCCTTCGACGACGCAGCTGGCCCTGCCGCCATCGGCATTACTGGTAAACGTAGACTAATTCCTCAACACCCAAACACACAGAGAGTTCACCCCCTTTACCGTGATATGATCACCAAAATATCGGGTTTTTATAGCGTTCAGGTGCAACCAGCCGGCCAATATATCGGTGATAATATCGGGGGAGTGTTGATTGACTGAGAGAGAGAGAGAGAGAATCAGAACTTAAGAGAGGCAGGTGGTAGCGAGTGTTTGGTCACACATGAGGGGTTTTGGAAAAATGGCGTTGGGAGCAGAATATATACTGAGAGGCCTAGTTGCACGTCTGTGGGGTCCACTGATGACATGGCAGTTTTTCAAATGAATGACGTGGCAAAAGGAAACACCAGGAGAGGGGAGTCGTATTGTTTTTTTATTCTGTCATATAAATCTCAATCATTTATTTACGTGACTCCTGTCTAAGATTTATAGGATAGAATAAAACACTGTAATTTTAGACAGAAGATCCCGTCCAGGAAAGAGATAACACTAGTAATTTTTTTTTGAAGAGATAACAATAGTAATTTTGTTTTGTTTTTTGTTTTGTGAAGGAGCTCTGAGGAGATGCCTGTAGCAATTCTGGATAGTAAGGACAAGATCCTCAGGAACAAGACGATCAGACTGGTTAAAGTCCTTTGGAGGAATCATGCAGTTGAAGAGGCGACGTGGGAGCCGTTGGATGTAATGGCGGAGAAGTATCCACACCTCTTCAACGAACCAGGTAAGAATTTCGAGGACGAAATTTCTTAAGGGGGGGAGAAATGTTAGCCCCAAAATTTTTCTTTTTATAATTTAAGCACGATTAGCCTAATTAAGTGAATTGGGTGAATTAATAAAGCAATTAATAATGTTAGCATGAATTAGATTATGATATTAAATGAGTTAGTTAATATGAATTAATGGATTTAATGTGTTAGTTGAATTAAATGTGTTAGATGTGAAATAAATGAGTTAGTTGGGTTTGAAATAGTTAAATGGGCTTGGATATAAACTATGGGCTTAGGTTGTTAGGTTATAAGAATTAGAAGAAGAGGAAAAGAAGAAAGAAGGAATAAGATGGGTTTTTGGGCCTTTTGGGCTTAAGTGAAGAAAGTAGTATAAATAAGAAGAATAGAAGAAAGGGTTGTATCTTGCTTTTGGGAGAGAAGAACCGAAAATTAGAAAAAGGGAGGGAGAGAGAAGAGATTTCGGTGGAGAGGAAGAAGAGAAGAAAAAGAAGAGAAGCTATCTAGGGTTTGATTTTTCAAGAGTTTGGGAGCTTGTTGGGAGAAAGTTCAAGACTTAAAAGTGTGGAGGATGCTCCAAGCTTCATTTTGAGCCAAGAACCTCATTGTAAAGTTGAAGGTTTAAGGTAAGTCATGAAATTTTGTTAGAGTTTTGTTTGGGTTTTTGGTTAGAAAGACTAGAAATGACATGGGTATAGTGATTCCTAAGTTGATTTCATGAAAGAAGTCATATGGTTTTTCAATTTGAGTTGAGATTGATTTGGGTTTTGATTTGAATGAAGAGAGAGAAGGAAGAAAAGAAGAGCAAGAAGAAGAAGCTCTTGGAGCAAGGATTTAGCAAGAACAAGGTAGGTTTCATATTTATCTTTATGTATATAAGCTATAAATGTTAATAAATGCATGGCATTAATGAGTTATAACC